>JACEGR010003522.1:0-103344 GCA_014170235.1 Listronotus bonariensis | reverse complement strand
TAAGATATGTCCTAAACCTGCTAAGTTTTGAGCTGGTGGTTAAGTGAAAAAAATGTATTCTTATTATAACTTTAAAACTGTTTCTTTTCAAAACAATAATATGGTACGCCATTGATTTTTTTAAAATAAAAATTATTTTTAAAATTCTCATTTAATTTGCAACAAATTTGACCTCTTGACCTTTTTTTGTCTGATGCATCGTTTTCCCGTAAAAAATAAAAACCGTTTTGATACCTGTTTAGTACAGCGAAATTATTTAATACTACTAGGCTAGTGCCATATTTTTAGTTTTTTATGAGAAAATGGTGTATCGGAATAAAAAAGTCTAGAGATAAAATTTGTTGCAAACTCAATGGGGATTAATTTTTTTTTTTCAAAAAGGCAATGGCATACCATATATATATTTAATCTTTAGTGTTCATCCCATACGGACGCCACTGGTAGAAACATTTAAAAATCTTCTACTTTAAAAATTTCTCATCGGTGCTTAGTAGGTGCATGCCAAATTTCATTAAAATATATTGAACAGTTTTAAAGTTGTGATAAGAATACGATTTTTTTTCTTCAAACTTTAACACCCTAAAGCTCAAAAGTTAAGGAGTTTAGGACATATGTTAATATGACCTTTTCTTCCTAAAATGGGTTCAAGAATCTTATCATACATTTTTAGCCATCAATTAAATTACACCCCGTATAAAATTAATTTAAGTTGAATAATATAATTTAATAATACTAATATATATATATTTTTTATAGGTTGACGAAATTCAGGAAAAATTAGATAAACTTGCCAAAGAAAACGACGTACTAAACAATAAGCTATAAAAACCAATAGCCAACAACAATATTTTCTTTAGCACAAGGTTTATAACTTAAAGGGTTTTGAACATATAAAATAAATAAACTGATTTTTGTAAAATATATTTTATTTGAATTAATTATTAAAAAACAACAAATTATTAAAACGCTATTTGGAAATGTAAAAATAATTTTTAGAGGTACAATTAGAAAATGGAATTGAAACAGACAAATAAGGCTTCCTATAAACTAAAGGTCTGGCAACACATAACCGCACCGATGCTGCACAAGGCCCGCACCATAGTACGACAGTGTCTCGGTGCGTTTTGTTAAAATTTTTACTTTCGACGGTGATGGTACGTCGCGTCGTATGGTCTGAAACATGCCCAGCCAATGAAATCAGACGTGGATCAAATAGCACCGATGTTCCCCGACCCCATCTAGTAATACAAGAAAAAGTGATTTGATAACTATTAAAAATTCTAAAATTAGGGTATATAAATTTAAAAGAAAAAAAGTGGGGCCCCAACCACAGGAAGGATATAATATAGGAAAAAAGGCCCCCGTTTGGTTATGAGGACCTTTTTTTATTGTTAAGTTTTTTGTTACAAAGAGAAAGTAGAGAAAGGGGAGGCCCCGACTTTAAGAAAGTATATAAGGAGTGAGGACCTTGCAATGCGGGGTATGTGGTCGGGCACGATGCGGTGATATTAGAGATAGGTCGTGAAAAACTCCGGGCGTTTATTTTTGGGAGCATTGGGGAGCATATTTTATTGCAACAGGAATATTTGCCAAACTTAAAAATCATGTGGTTTATGTTAACAATATGAACGGTGGTTTGGCAAAATCGTCTATAAATCGTTTAAAAATAAAATATTTTACGTTAATGATTAATTGTTATAGGCCCTGATGCCAACAAGTATTGAAATCTGATTACTCCTAGGTGTAGGTAGGTACTTATATCTGGTATCATTATGCAGAATTTTCGTTTCAAATATAGGAAACTTGAGGGGGCTAGTTTCAAAGTGTCCAATCTCCAATATGAGATTCTTATATTTTATAAAAACAGTAATGATCCTATACATTGAATGTAATGCATTCTTTCTTAAGTTTGAACACTCTGTTATGCACGTAGTCATGACCTAAACAGTAATTTATTTAAATTCAGCCCTGAAAAAAACAACTATAGACACGTCATTTCTGTGGTAAGATAGCAAAACCCGATGTCATTTTTAGTAAAATGTTCATGAGAGATATTTTTAACTTTGATGCGCCCTGAAAAATCACAATTTCATTACAATATTTATATTTTGCAACTAATATGAAAATTATTAGTTGCAAAATTTAAATAATTCACTGAAATTGTGATTTTTAGGACACATCAAAAGTAAAAATATCTCTCCTGAAAATAAAAAAATATATATAAATGGAATTTTTACACTTTCAAACTAGCCCCTTCCTCAATTAAGTTTGCTACGGATGCAATAAAAAAATTTCCGGGAGCAATCAGCTCACTAGGTGATATTACGCCTACGGCATTTGATAACAATGGTACGTTTCAAAACCCAGACATGGCCGTGCTACAGTGCGGTTATGTGAGGCCAGACCTTAATACTGAGAAATCACAACATAGAAAATAAATGTATGGAAAAAGGAAAGAACACAAATAACACAATATTATTTAATGACGAATTGACATTTTAACAAATTTTAATTTTACATGGTTTTTTAAATATTTTTTTGTAAAGAATATATATTTTCTTTGGTATTTTGACTATATTTTTAATAAGTTATATACATATTTATGTACTAAAAGGATTTAAACCTTTTAGCAACAATAAATATCTAGATAAACTTACAGTGTTTCCAATATAAAACGTCTATTTTATCTATACACTCTATACCATACTTTTTCTAAAAGTCTTTGTATATGTATGTAAGTTTTTATTTTATAGAATTTGTATAAGCCTAACACTGGAATACCTATTCGATACCTTTCAAAAAGGAGCTTATAAATAAATCTATCACAATCTTATTGTGTTTTTCATAAAGTAAATAAGTCCATACAAAAAAAACATGAAGAATACTTTCTAAAGAGTTGTGGCATGTGTGTACAATTTGTGAGTTTTTTTCACAAATTTTAAGTTATTGGTTATAAAGAAAAACAAGAAAAGCTTTCTTTAACTTATTATTTTCGTGATTATTGTCTTTCAGGACATTGCCCAATGGATGCTCAATAAGAATATGTTAATATAGATCCACCGATACAAAGTGAGGTCCTACAGTCCGTCGCCTCCTTTTAACTTCTAAACAGTTCTGTATATTTTTATGATACTTGCAAATATAATTTAGGATTAAAATCTGCATTTTGGACATATCAATGACAGCTCCTAATGTCAAGGTGACAGCTGGGCGCCTTATTGCAAAAAAAAATAAATGGAAGGGGGGTCTTGTGGCACATCATTTTGACTGACGAGTGCCCTAGAATATAAAGTCGATGCCTTTACCCAACCACTGTATACATATTATATCAACATTAAAAATGTCTAAAAAGCTTTTAGAAAATACCACATTAAGTAAAACTTTACTTTCGAAAATAATAAAATAAAATCTGAGTTAGGTACTTAGTACTTAGTTAATTTCTAAAGTAGGTACTGCCATTTTTACTAGGTGAAGATATGAACTTTATTTTTAGGGTTATAAAGTAGTTGTCAGAAGCTTTAAAATGATGTTTCACAAGACCTACCTTTCCATTAATTTTTTTCGCAGCTGTCAAATCATGTCAAAAAAATCATAAGTCAAAAAATGCAAACCTTGGTCATAAATTATCGTTCAAAGTTTTTGAAAACATACCGAACGGGGGACATTCTCCCCGGAGCAAAAAATTCCCCTCCGGAGAAATTTATACAATGGGGCAAAAAATATATTTCTCTTGTGTTTAAGTATACGCGCGACTACGGTCACGCGCTTTTAAAAAACATGGAACCCTTTTTTTTTTGGTCAAATTTTTTGCTAGTTAAGATTTGAAAATAATAAACTTGAGGAAAATTTAATATATTTTTTAAATACTCCCCGAAAAGAATAATATTATCAAGCTAGTTATATCGCGCTTGCATTGGTCAGAAGCTTTAATTCTCGTAGGAATCCTAAATCTTAAACTTACATCTGGATTAAGATTTTACAATGTGGTGCAATATCTAAAATAGATTTGTTGCAGACATAAAACCACATTTTTAGTTTTAAAAAATAAATACCACAAATCAACAGTACGTAATAACTGCGACTACAACTCCCTAAAAGAATTCTGCATCTTAAATCATTTTATCTGAATAATTATAGATCATTTTATCTGAATAATTATAAATCATTTTATTAATATAATTACAAATAGCATAACATTTTTTAATATGCCAGTTAGTACATCCCTATACAATGAATTAGTGTTTTTTTGTTTATATAAAAGAAAAACTAGATAAACTGATTAGTTTAAAATATTATTAGTATTGTTTTAACAATATGGCAGAACTGCGACTATCGCAGATTTCATAACACCGTTTTTGTGCATTAATCAAAAAGTAGCTATTTAGCATTATTTATTTTTGAGTTACCTATGGGAGTAGAAATTAAAACTAATCATTTCTCACCTAATAAGTTTAGCAGGTAATAAACTTTAAAGAGTTTTTTATACAGGGTGATTCTATATGCTATATACAAACTGTCCACGAATGGGGTTTACAAGAGAAGAAATGTCATTCACGAAGAGAAAAGGTTGATTTCGTATACAGCGTTTGCAAAAACTTGAAAAACATGATTTTTCTCCAAGAGTAAACGACCTTTATTTTTCATTTTTAAGCAAAATGTTTAAAATAAAGTTTGTAATCGATAAAAACAATAATTTTATTAATCTCATAATTTGGCGCAAACGCCCTAATTATATTCGTTTACAGCTGAAAAATTGTGTTTTGTAGAAATTTGGAGAAAGCAGGTGTTTGAAAAGCACGTTATGAGTTTTTGGGTCATTTTACTATTAAAATTTAAAACAATTAATTTCTGATAAGTCCAAAATCAATTTCATGAAACCTTTTGATACCCCTGTAACATTACTTAAGACATTCAAAATGCTATACTAAATACATTTTCTAAATGATATTTTGCCTAAAAGTGAAAAACAAAGATAGTTTACTCTTGGAGAAATATCATGTTTTTTAAGTTTTTGCAAACCCTGTAAATAGTATATAAAAAAAATCTCTTCGTGAATCATATTTTTTACAAGAATTTTTTTAATGAGTATGACTTTTTTCGAAAAATGGAATTTTTTGTCCATTTGTCCTCTTGTAAACTCCACCCGTGGACGGTGTGTATAACCTATAAACTTGGGAAATTTTTGCTTAGAAAAACAATGACTACCAATGAAAAAAACGTAGTAAAATAGTTCTAGTTACTGAAATAGTCAATATTTTATATTAAATAAAATAACGCGAATTATGAAGATAAAAAAAGTATTTTTGTTTCATAAATATTTTATTATGGTTTTTTACAAGGTTTTGTTAAATTAATCGACTGAATTTTTTATTCTTTATAAATAAAATGCCCAATAAAGAAACCATGATAATAATGTTTGCTATCAACTAATTTTATGTTTACGCGATCAGTGCCGGATTAAGACTTCGTGATGCCCTAAGCACCCAACGCCTTTGGTGCCCCCTAACCAAATTTTAACTACCAAAAATCAAGCTTTACTTTTCTAAAAAACATAAAAAGGTCTTTATCTGCATAAGGACGTTCCCAAGGAGTTGCTCCAGTTCTGCATGGTCTAAAACCTAAAATGCAATCATAGGATATTTTTTTCAGTGGTATACGAGGTATCGCAAAAATTCGAGCTTTGCTCAAGAGTAATGTACCGTTAATTTTAAAAATATTGAAAATTAATTACAAAAATGTTTGGGATTAAAAATATTTTTCAAATATATAAACTTTTATATTTAAAAGAATTTTTTTTTTTTTTATGTCTTTTTGTTATAATGGTGAAAATTTAGGTTTGTACATAGTGCATGCTTATTTCGTAATATAAAGGGCAAAGATAACTTATGAACTGTCAAAACAGGGAATAATCACAGAAATGCTCATTATGGCAGACAAACCATAAAACAAAAAATTTCTTTTAACTCAAACTCAACCTTTTAAATTTTAAATAAATAAATTTACATATATATTTAATCGCTATTTTAAATTTAAACTTCTCTTTATAAAAATTTTCGATATTGTAAAAAATAATAGTACTTTCCTCTTGAGCAAAATTCACATTTTTTAAGATACCTCGTATATGAGTACAACTCGTATGTGTTTCTTTTTAAGAAAAATGTTTGTTATATCCTTAGTTATTGACCCTCAGTTTTTGGTAAAAATTGTAAGAAAATTAGAATGATATTTAATTAAACGTTCCCCAAAACGTCCGTCAGGACAGGACTTACATATTAAATATGCAAATTTTAAAAACTTATATCTCGAAATTTAGTGCCGCAAAGCCTATTAAAAAAAACAATGTGTAGAGGACACTTATAAGTATGTGTATACGAAGTTTCCCAAGAAAAGTGTTTTTTTTGGATACGTCCTTAACTAACTTATTTTTTACACATAAACGGACGTTTCTACTATTTTCTTTCTTTTCTAATCTTATGTGCCCCCTTTGTGGTGCCCCCAGGACGTGGTGACCTAAGCAATTGCTTAATTTGCTTATAGGGTTAATCCGGAACTGTACGCGATTAGAATTACAATTAGGGCTTATAATAATTATAGATACCATATTATTACTGAAAGAAACGATAGGTTAGTACTTTATTTTCAATATTATTAATAATTTTTGTCCCTGGAATTATACTTTTGTTTATTTATGTTAAATAATTAGTTATCTTCCTAAATAAAATCATTTTACTAACTTTGTTTATATTCAGTAACTGTTTGTCCGTAGTAATAATTTCCCAAGTTTATGCGTATAGGTTAAGAATTACATATATGTATAAGTAAATATATTTTTTGCGATCTTTTAAGCTGGAAGATGTATTGTATTATGTAGATGAATAACATTATGTCAGAAGAAGCTCTAAAATATACGATAAACTTAATTCGTGTCTTAAGAGGTAATAGGGTAATGGACATGTGGACAGCTGGAGAACTTCCAGATTTATATTTATTTTATTTTAGTGAAAATCTTTAAAATAATTCTGTATTAGTTTATCCTGCCGTTAAATGGGATAAAGTTGCCTTAGAAATCTCCATGTGGTTGAACAAGATTAGGATTTAAGTATACGAGTACACCTAAAAAATCTTTTAAATGGATTTTCAGGTAAATTTTAAAATAATCTTGACCAAAGTCACACCATTATCAGTCGTTACAAAGCTTTTACTATAAAAGCCCATGGTCTACTGATATATTTTACATTCCCAGTTCTTACATGAAAAATGTTATACAATTAAGGATTAAAATAAAGTTTTAAAATAATTCCTGACTTGTACATACCCCTGATTTATCTTACTTTTTAATATAGATATATAATTTGTACATACTACATAAAATAAATTAATGACCAAAAACTAAGAAGAAACGCCACTAATAGTAAAGGTAGGAATCCACTATAAAAGTTTTTATTGAAATTTTAGTATTATAAGTAAAAAATATCATGTTTCCTGTAAAAATACTATTTGTTTATAAAGGAAAACTTGACATTTTTGACTCACGACAAAAAAATTTCATGAAAAACTTTAATCGTGGATTATCTTAAAATTCTATAAAATTTATTTGATAAAGCTATAAAAAAATCTTTTCACTCCACTTAAAATTACTTAGAAAATCAGAAACCGAACAATTATTTGAACTTCGTTTTTTTATTAATATCTTAAATATTCCTCATCCAATTTTAATGAAATTTGGCAATATTATTAACAGTACTAAGGAGCATTTTTAGCCCTAACTTTATTAAATGTATTAAATCCAGTGGCCTCTCAAGTGGCACCTGAACAAATACAGGATTCCCCATAATAGGCTACCCATTTTATTATTTGAATGAATTTTTTTTAGTTTACCAAACAAACTTTTTATTATACTAAGTTACAGCTAACTCTTTGAGATGGCAAATTTAATTCTAACTTTAAAAAATTACCTCTTCTAAATGACCTTCACCAACTTCAACACATTTTTAAATATTAGATAAAAAGTGGTTCATTACACGGCATAGCGAACCTAGAGTTAGAATTAAATTGGCCAAATATGTATAAGTTATCATAAATCCCAAAGAGTTAAATATAATTTAGTGTAATAAATAGTTTGTTTAGTAAACTAAAAAAAATTAAAATGGGTAGCTTATTATGGGAAACCAAGTATTTGTAACAAAAAAATCTACGCCACTGACTTATGTGCAATTTTTATATTTTCTTTAAACCATTACAAAATTAAATAGCAAAAATCTACACTAACGAATTTTACTTAATTTAAATTAAGTGCTTTTAAAATTTGTGCTATGTTTTTGGTTGGTTCAGGGACATGCATCTGGGTAGATTTACCTTTTTTCTCGAAAACTAAGTGAGCTACAAAAAAAGTTTATAAGGTTCTGGTTGTAACAAGAGAACCTTTATTACAGCAAAAGCTTTGTTTCTTTTTAGTTTTATGGCCAGTAAAAATGACAAATAACCTGTTTTTAAATTAGCAATGGATTCATTAAGTTTCAATTTTTGATATAGGCAGAATGAATCCATTAATAAACTAAAACAGCTCTGCGTAGATCTTTGATGTTTTAAAACATGTTTGTATAATATATTAGGAATATGTCTTAACCATCATGTGTATTTTTGAAGTGTATATTGATTTAAATGGACGAATGGTAGCTACCTTTCCAATTTCAAAACATCAAAGACTTCTTCAAAAAGCAATATATAAATCACAGTACTTCTATTTCTCGATTATCTATGATTTTAAATCATAAATATTTCGTTGTGATGCTGCAATAAAAATTGCGTAAACATATTAATAGGTCCTATAGCAGCTAGAGACATAGATACCAGTTCAGACCAGACTAAATTTGGTCCAAAGACTACTGCTAAATTCTGTGCGTTCATTTTATTAAGATCTGATCGTTCCATAACCTGTAAAAAGAAGAAATTACAATAATATACCATTTAGCAGAGAAGGTCAAAGTCCCTCTATAAAGAGTCACGACATTCCGCTATATTAGTAGTGGTTGTTTTGACGTCACAAGGAACAACCTTCGGCCATATTATTAAATAAGATAAGTGTCAACATCAGTGCCGGAGAAATAATGTTTATAGTATTATTAGAATAAACGTTTACACAAGACTTTTATTATTATTAGGTTGCAACAAGTATCACTTTCAAAACAATGCGAAACGAAATGTGCAAATTCTAGACGCCACTCGATTGATCTTCAGCTATCGAAATAGAGTGACTTTACCCAGTCTTGCCAATTTTTCCGTTACATGCTCTTCCTCGCGTCCCCTACCACAAACCGCCCAAAGGCGAGATTTGTCGCAACCCTTTCTAATATATACAAAATGTACAAATTGAGGGAGATTCTACATAAAAAATATAAAGAAGAAGAAAGTTTATATAAACATGGGTCCAGAAATACATTGTTTCCCAGATACAGAGTGCTAAACTTCATACCAATTTTATATCGAATAATTTTATTTGTAGCAGTCGAATCGTATTACATATTCAGCAAAATGAGCGTCAGTCGCCGCTCCTGCGGTGGAGTCAATGGTGCCAACATAAAGCTGAATTTATAGATTGAAGTTTCTGTTTCCGTTTGCAATTTGACGTTTTCAGTTAGGAGATGAAACAACAACTTTCCATTTGTTAATTTACAAAAAAAACAGGGTATATCCAAAGTCAGTCTATATAGGGTCGCGACATTCGGCCATATTGCTTTGACGTGTTATGACGTCACATCTCCCATTTTTCGGCCATGTTGTTCAGTGCCGGAGATATACAGTTTATTGTATTAGTAGAACAACCGTTTACACAACAGTTTTTAATTATTATTAAGTTGTAAATTCTTTAAAAATAAAAAACATTTGGAGTTACATCTTTCAACAAATATCACTTCCAAAACAATGCAAAATAAAATGCGCAAATTCTAGACGCTACTGGATTGATTATCAGCTTTAATTTTACCCAGTCTTGCCAACTTTTCTCCGAGAAGTGCCCTTCCTTGCGTCCCCGACCTCGAACCGCCTAAAAGTTGAGGATATGTCGCAACCTTATAAATATAAACTAACCTTGGGTATATCTTATAAGAGGATAATTATACAGAGACGTGTCCCGGACGGAGCCCGTCAGTGCCCGGACTAAAATTAAGACCAAACGAATTTTTGGTTTTGGCACTGACGGGGCACGGATCAAACACGGACTATTTCTCTGTATTTTCTGAATTCGTCTTTGGTTTCTTTATTTTTCCATACAGGGTAAACACTTTAACTTTTTGCTTTCACCTCTTTTGTTGTTGCCCTTTCTCTTCATCCAGTAATAAAGCCAATACGGCAAAATTCTCTCTCTACCCGCCGGGACGCATTTAAACATTCCACTATAGGATTCGGCACCCGTCTTACTCCTGATTGGTCACGATTTAACACGCCACGAAGTGGAAGTCTTTTCTTCGTAAATACGAAGCCACCGAGTTACCTCCTCTTCTTTTTTGAACTTAGCGCGATAAAGAAAATTATCAACTTTAATTAACTCCTCCATTCTAAAGTAGGTAATACAATAATTAATAATAAATTTTAATTAATAGCTGAATATAAGCTCTAAATATTACTATATTTGTTTACATAGAAAAGCTAAATTAGGAATGAAAAGAATAAAAAACAAAATGCATCATACGCAGTATTCCAACAACCAACTCTAAATTTCAGCACCGCTCGCACATTGTACTACGGCTTTCGGCACCGCGCATTTCGATAAATGTGGCTCCATAATGAACTTGACCAATCAGGAGTAAGACGGGTTCCGAATCCTATAGTGGAATGTTTAAATGCCGCCGGGACACTGCCGCAACCCGGATATCTGTAAATATAATAAACATCAAAAATACCCGGACCCCGAACTGACACTGAACGGACACGGCCCAGATATGTATAAATCGACCTTAAGAAAGTCGTAAAAACATGACTTTAACTATTTTCATACCGTGTCAAAAATATGACAGTTATTTAGATGATTTTAAACTAAAAAATAATTATCCACTGTATTGAATATGGTGGATCATACGTCAGTCACGTATACAGTGTGGTCCATTGAGTGTGCAACAAATCTGAAACTTCTTTATTTGCAATTTATCCGAAAATTTATTCTTTATAAAAGTTAGTGCCTGGTCTTAAACTGTATTAGCAGAAGTTAGTTTTATTGAAAGTTAAAGAATATACAAAGTAGGTAAAAAAAATTAAAAACTGCTTAAGAGTAAAGTACCCTTATTTATAAAAATAAAACAAAATGCTAAATAGAAAAGTTATTTATAATCAAAAGTTTTGCCTAAAGATTAAGTCATGGCCACCTATTCAAATTTTTATTCTTTTTTTAATTTTGAATGAAACCTGTATAATACAAATTTTTATTATTCTGATTTATTATTTCTTTAAAGCAGCTACATCCAATTTACATTTAATCAAATTAAAGCGACATTGTAAAAATTAGCTAAATGTTTTTATCTAACCGCTAACTCTAAATTTGTTGCATAGGTATTTAATAGCAACCTAGGATGACACAAATAGGCTTTTTAATAAGGCTAATTTGCTATAAATAATAACAATAATGAGCATATAAAAAGTACTTATTTATTATTTTTTTATTCTTATAAAAGTGTAAAACAGGTAATTAAAAAAATAAAAATAATAGGAGGCCATGACTTGGTTTTAAGACATAACTTTTACTTCGAATAATTTTTTTACCACTTTATTTTATTTTTAAAATAATGGTACTTTACCCTTAATAAGTTTTCAATATTTATAAGCTACCCTGTATTTTATTCAACTTTTAATAATACTAACTTTTGCTAACACAGTTTGAAACCATGCACAAACTTTTTATAAAGAATAATGGACCACACTGTATATGTAACTGACGTATGATCCAACATATTAGACACAGCTGACTATTATTTTTTACCTTAAAATAATCTAAATATTTGTCTTATAAATTTCTACACGGTATGAAAATACTTAAAGTCATATGCTTCCATCTTTAGCTTCACCGCTATTTTGGCAGATGACGCTTGCAGTTCTCAAATACATATAAGGGGAAAACTGTAATTTATAGAATTTTCAGACGGTATGAGATGACTTCAAATCTAGCGCTATCTCCTCTATCTGCTTTTGCATGTAAGTATTACAAATGTCGGGTCTTGCATCTAAAAGAATTTGAAATACGTCGGCATTTGCATCTAGGGTTTTATTATAAATTAAAAATGAAAAAGTGTACACATAAACTTCTAACACATTTATATTTTTTTAAATTTAAAAAAATCCTTTCGTTACGAAGTCCCTTACTGGCGCTCGTTTAACTACACATGTGCGGCCAACCTAATACTTAACGATGATTGGTTGCGTTTGAGATGTCGGTATTTGCAAGTAATTTAGTCGGATTTTGCATTTTATGCGCAAATTTTACTAGCGATATTTCATATTAGATGTCGGCTTTTGCACTTTTTTGATTTGGGAATCGGTTCTAGCGAAAATTTTCTATATAATAGCGTATCCAACTCATTTTTTTACAATTTCTTGAGATGTCGGTTTTGTATTTAGATGCCTCATATACGGACAGATTTCGCTTCCAATTGCACAAATTTGGCCGATTGAACGTCGTTTATTGGCAATAAAAATAGTTTTGCTGTTGTTAAGTCGAGATTTGCACATTTACAGTGTGTCTACGTAAGTTGGCGTCATATGGGAAACTTTTTATTATTGATTTTATGAAAAATGTTATTTCTTATAAAAAGTTCTGCATGGTCCAAAACCTAAAATGCAATCATCAGATATCAAATTGTGTCAGTCATCTGACTGCACTTTTGCTAATTCTTCTTGTTTTAATAACAATAATTTAATAAAATTATTTGAAACTTTCCTATGACATTTATAAGCATGAAATGTAGTGCACTAATTAACAAACTAAAATTTTCTCGATTTTCACAGAAAAAAAATTGGGTATTATCAAAATTGCATATTTAGAAGTAATTTTTAATTATAAACATCTTTTCTTTATAACATTTTGCGATATTAGCAAAAAATACAGGTAGTTTACTCTTCAGCTGACACAATTTGATATCTGGTGATTGTATTTTAGGGTAAATCAATAATAAAGTGTCCCATTTGACGCCAACTTACATAGACACACTGTATGTGGTAATTTAAACTATGTAATTTATAGGAAAAAACTGACCTTACGAACATAATGAATGAATCAATTAATACAAACAGCCCAGAACATATATTTCGTGGTTTTGAATTATGCAACAATTTCTTTTTATTATATTGTTTTTCAAAATATTTAACTTTTACTAACAGCGGCTTTTAAAATGTCGTGTTAACAAAGTCAGGGTTAAATAATTATGTGGTTGAAGTCCTAGCTAACACAAAATTTAAAAGCTGTCATGTTGTCACCTAGGTTTAGCAAATATGGTTCGCGTCTAGGGTAGGAGTACACTAACTCGAGGATTGCCTCGACATTGTAACTAAAATCGACGCTCTGTCGTGTTAACATACTCAGAGTTAAATTATTATGTGGTTAAACCTAGCTAAATTTTAAGGTAAAAGTGCCGCATAGGATTTTCTGCCGTTTTTATGATTTTTTAAAATAAATGATACTCACTGATTTGAGACCCTTTTCTTAATAAAACACCAGTAACGCTGATTCAAAATATCCTGTTTTTAATTAATTATAACTTAACAAACTTCTGGACCGGGAAGTGAATAGGTGTGCTGGGAGGGATAATATAAGTAAAATGAGTTAATATTCGTTAAAATCACATCCAAAATTAAGTAAACATATTTTTTTTAATATTTTTGTTAAAAAATTAAGAAATTTAAAAGAAAATTGAAATTTATGTTTTATAACCTCAAATTAGCAAACAAGGTTAAAGAAACGTCATTTATTGCGAGTAAAATATGAAGAGCATTTGGCAAAATCGAAAATATTTCAAAGAGATATATTTTTAGTTTCATAATAAAGCCAATTAAAAAAAGGAGACTCGACTAACCAGAACTAACCTGACCGTGACTTCGGCACAATGAATTTTTTTTTATTTCACTACGTATAGAACTCTGACGCGTACAGTTGAACAGATAAGCTGTTGTTGCCAAATGTTCAGATTAAAAGTAAAGAACTTTTGAAATATTCAAATTTTTGTTTTTTACAAAAAAATACAAAATATTTTATAACAGCGCCATTATATATTATGATTAAGAACAAATAGGAGATAACATGTAAGCCAAAATATTTTTAAAAATCATAATAATAGCAGAAAATCCTAAACGGCATAATTACTAATTTTAAAAGCTGTAAATAAAATGGATTCTCACTTGGGTTTACCAAATATGGTTCGTTTTTAGGGTAGGAGTATACTAACTCAAGGATTGACTCGACATTGTAAAAGCCGCTCTTAATTTATGAAACACATATATTTACTTACCCTAGATAAAAAGCTAATAATATATTTAAGGATTTTATAGTTATCCTCTGGTAACTTTTCCATAACTAATATTGATACATTTCTTAGCTGTTCATCCTTACTCCAAGCTATAAAGAAAGATTAATATATAAATAATATATCAGTATTGATATACAAAATTTTATTTTTTCAAGTAGTAAGTTAAAAGGGAGGTAACCACCTATGAGAAACACCCGGTATATTGAAAATCGGTGATATTTTCAAAGGTAAGAGAACAAAATTACACTCTAAAATATTATCATTATGAAAATAAAAAGTTATCCGATAAAGTATTTACAAAAATGTATATAAAGCTGTATACAGTGACTGGCAATGAGTTTGACACCTATGAAATAAACACCTAAAAAATTAAACCTACTTAAAAAAATAAATAAAACTCACTAAAAGTTAAAATAATAAATAAATAAATAAATAATATGAAGTCGGGTAATAACATATGGTAATAAAGTATAAAAAGCTTTTGCTTATTTAATTATTAACATTTGGCAGTTTAGGGCATATTATTTGGCACATTAGGGCGACTTCTTTTTCATTGTTATTATTTTTAGCGAGTTTGATTTATTTTTTGAATTCGGTTTAATTTTTTAAAAGTATTTATTGTTTGCTTTATAGTTTATTTTTGCTCTCTAATTTATTATTTTTACTATTTAATCGGTAAACATACACTAAAAAACACTACCAGTACCTCTATCAGAGACTACAGTAAAAAGCACAAATATGTGTAATTTGATTGGTTTGAAACGTTACAGACGGTGATGCAAAACTGTTACATTGTGGGGGGTCATGGTTAGTTCTGAGATTTAACTAACCATGATCCCCTCAATAATCAATCAAATTACACGCCCTGTGCTTTTACTGTAGTCTCTCAGTTCGTTGAAAAGGGTAAATTTTACCCCAAGGTTGTCGATTCTGAACGCACCGGATGTTTGAGCATATACCAGTCTAGAGGCAGCTTTCCGCACGAACAACGTATGGCAGAGAGCAAACAATAGGTCTAGTTCCTTTCTCTCGTTGGATCCTGACTTGTTTTTTTTATATGGGACCATCGCGGCAGTGCACTCTTTCAAATAAAAAAGAATTTTAAAAATCGGTCCACAATTGACGGAGTAATCGCGTAACATTCACGAAAAAAACACACAGACGAATTGATAACCCTTCTTCTTTTCTTAAAGTAGTTTTTTTTTAAACGAAAAAAATGTTTCTGAATTTCTTAAAGAACTTTTTCTGGCAATCATTTCTGCTTATTGAGTAACCGAAAAACTATTATGATATTCCGCTCATGGGCGGCAGTTGGTGAAATTAAAAATAAATTAAAATATTAAAAAGTAAGGTTAGCAGGCATGATGCCTAAAGCAGTTATTTAAATAAGGTGTTTTCAATTTTATTTGCCAAAAGACGTTTTAAAATAATTTTAACCATAACAATTTTGCCATATATGTCCAACGATTACTGTGTAATAAAAATTATTGGTTCTGTTTGGGTTAATACTAATCATTAGAATACAATATATAAGTTGTAATTCATTTCAATATGATTCAGGCCGCCAACACATCGTGCAATTTATGGAGGCCGAGTGGTTAAAATGCGCGCTCATTTCGAAGCATTTCTTTGCATTTACTTTAATAACAGTAAAAAACTTGTCCTAATAGTAAACAAACTAAAATTACACTTACTTTGAAACTGCATAATTTCATCATACAATTCATAAGTTAGTAAAGGCTCTTTTAACTCCCTTAAAAACTTTTTAATAAAACTGCTGCTTCATGAGGATCTTCAAATGGTATAGTCTGTCCTAAGTTAGCTATTTCTTTAAGCGTTCTTACTTTACTTGCATTAGCTGATCTCCTAAATATGCCTTCGGTTTCTAAAGCTAAAATTAAATTTTAATTTTTTTAAATAATAATTGGATTTACGAGTGATAAATCGTTACATTAAATCTAACTATGTTTCATTATTTATAGAGGTATTTAATTAAATCTCTAAAATTTACAAAACCTGTTCACAAATTAGTAATTTATCTATGTACTTATATAGGGTGTTTCAAAAAACATGAACCATCTCTCATGGGGTAATTCTTTACTAAAAAAATAAATAAACGTCCTATGCACATGGGTCCGGAAACGCATGGTTTTCAATATACCGGGAGTTAAACCCAAACAGCACAAACTTTCCATTGAGCAATCCCCCATATAAGTAAAGCAAGCGTTTACACCATTTCTTGACCTTGCTGCAGAGCTGGGTTATATTACCAAACAATGGTTAAGCTGTGGAGCGGACATAAAGCATCGCGAGATCCGTGCTTTACTTATATGGGGGATACCCAGTGGAAAATCTGTGCTGTTTGGGAAGTTTAAATTTTTTCCAATTACTGAAACACCGGTGGTCACTTTCAACATCTTCTTTAGCTTTAAGTCAATTGTGCATTGTACAAAAACAAGAGTTTCAGTTTTTCATTACGCCGCCGAATTGGTACTTTGCACATTTTTATAAAACTAGCCATATCTGCTAAGAGATACCCTAAACGAAAAAATACCAATAGGTAACTTTTGTGGCTTATGTAATAAGCTTCATGACTGGTGCATCAAAATTGGCAAAAGTCAGTGGCGCACATAATTTAAATACATTTTTAGTTACCCCGTACGTACGCCACTACTGCAGCTGTAAGCAGATTTTTACTTAAAACTATGCACTTTATTAATACACTTAAAGTTCCAAGTTTTATTAAAATCGGTTAATTGGTTTTTAAGTTATTAGAAAAATTGAAAAAATGAAACTTTACCTTCCTGTATATCGGAAACCATGCGTTTCCGGATCCATGTGCATAGGACTTTTTTATTATTTTTTAGTAAAGAATTACCCCACAAGCGATGGTCCATGTTTTTTGAAACACCCTGTATAATTAATTTATTAGCACTACAGAAAGATCTTCAGTCCTAAACAGTTCATTTTCAATTAAAACGAACAACCCTGTATAATTTCGTTTATACTTATAATAAAAAAATCTTAAACACCACAATTTCAATTTTATGGGGGTACATTTTTGAGTCAAAATTTACTCATTCTGAGTTAACACAAATGTCAAAAAGTTTAAATGGAAAAGGGGAAATACTTTATCTTAAATTGTATTATTATTTTTTTAAGTTTTTAGCATTTAAAGATCGGTTGCACATAGTTACAATTTATTCAATCAGCTGAGAAAATGGGTATCTAAATCCTAAAAATATTTACAGAAAATCAATGATTTTTGGTTTAAACAAAATATTATTTGGCTTTTCTACAGAATAAAATAAAAAGTTTATTAAACATTTTAAGAAAATTAAAAAGTATCAGTCTACCACGTCTGAAGTGTTTTAGTGGTTAGTCATCGTGAATTTCATTAAAAATTCTGCAATAAAGAAAATGTATAATATCGGTACTAAAAATTTATATACTTATGATCTTTTTATAAGTATAAAATTAAAAGGTTTTAATTTTCCTAAAATGTTTAATAAACTTTTTTATTTTTTATTTTATTCTGGAGAAAAGACAAATAATATTTTGTTTAAACGTTATCTCCCAGAAAACAATGATTTTTGGTTTGTGGCTTGGCTAGAAACATGCAATTTTAAAAACAACGCATTACACTTCAGAAAATTATTCGACATCATCGTCTAACAACAAAAATAAAGCAAATAAAGGCTAAGAGTCAGCGTTTAGAGTAATTTTATGCAAAGCGATAAAAAGTGGATTATGTTTTCTGTAGCTTTTTCCGCCTAATGGTTTTATTGTTAAAAGATGTTTTTTTTCTTTCTTTCGGCTTAGTGATTTTATTATAAACAATTTTTGTCGTTTTATTGTTGTTTAGAGAGTAGGGTAAGGATTTAAAAAATTTCCAAAGGCGCTGATGGAAGGCGATGGTGCTGGATTTCAGTGACCAATCATTATTTGCGAATTTCACATTGTTTATTTGTGAACAAAAATTTAAATATTTATTACCATCAGGTTGGTCCAAGTATTCCACACACTGTTTAATTACCGGAGGTATTGTTACATTATAGTTCTCTCTTATAAATTGTATGGTCACCCCAAACTGTTGTGTTGGAAGTACAGGTTCAGGAACAGAGTCAGTAACAGTTGGCGTGGGAGAGCTGCCATTCAATTTTTTGTCATGTCTAAAAAAGTATAATTTTATAAACAGTGCATTTCTTTAATGTCCTCCCCCTTTTATGTTTTGAACGGATCAATTTGAAAAGTTTAAATTCTGGAATATAAAATTTGTGATTAAGTATTATATTCTTAAGTAAAATTGACAGATAAAGTTTTTAAGATGGCTACTGGGCGCCATCTTGGAAAAAAATAAATAGAAAGGGATTCTTGTGGCACATCATTTTAAAGCTTCCGACGAGTATTTAAAATCTATAATATAAAGTCAATAACTTTACTCACTACAAAATGGCGGAACTTTAAACAAAACCTATATACCTGATTTAGATAGCCTACTTTATTTAAAAAATATATATACTTTTTGTCCTACCATGTATATTATCAACAGCATCACCTTTAAAAATATCTTTTAAAGGCTTTATCCCCATTAGGTATAGCTAAATTTATTAGTTTCGGAAATATGACTATTCAAATCCGGTATTTAAGTAACTTTTAAAGTACCGCCATCTTGTAGTAGGTGAAGATATTAACGTCATATTCTAGGATTATAAAGCACTCACCAGGAGCTTTAAAATGATGTGCCACAAGAACCCCCTTTCCGTTTATTTTTTTTTCAAGATGGCGCCCAGCAACCGACTGGTTCTTTGCAACAGATGCCATATTTGATTGTTTTCGTCATAATGCTTTTTAAAATGTGCATGTAGAATAATTCAGGAAATTAATAGCCGCCTCAAATTTGTCTTATAAAAAATAAGCGATTTTAAACAATATTAAGCTAAAAATATTTTCTGTCAATTCTTATGAAAATTTTAAAATCAGTATGACAGCATCAGTTAATTAAGACATGTAATAGCTAAAAAGGGTGATATAAACAGGGATTTTTAGGTGTTTATAACCTAGACGTAATTAAATTATTTTTAATAAAATTTAAGCCACAAATTTCAGTAGTAGTCCCTGGGTCAGTAATGAAATTGGCTTCATGATATTAACCCTTTTTAGGAGATTTCCTTTTGACGAGTCTACCACGAATATACATACCGCCATATACATGTTGAGCTAAATAACATAACACATAGGCAATGTGAGGAAAAGAGACAATCTAACTAAATCCCGGCATGTAAAACAGGCGTGACTTTGTTATTCTATTACTCGCCTATGTACCAAAACTGCTTACTCAAGCGGTATGAAAGCGGCGCTTTACCCTGTTAATGTTACATGTTTCGGGTGTAGGACTGGGCAAACGCGTCACTTTTTTGTCGGACAAGTTTACTACAATGTTATATACGCAATTTTTAAACATTGTGCCAAAAATCGTGGGGGTTACAGTGATGAAACCCACTCAATCCGATACCTAAAACATGTCCATGGGTCT
Source organism: Listronotus bonariensis (assembly GCA_014170235.1). Classification (NCBI taxonomy): domain Eukaryota; kingdom Metazoa; phylum Arthropoda; class Insecta; order Coleoptera; family Curculionidae; genus Listronotus; species Listronotus bonariensis. Next base: position 83,304 of record JACEGR010003522.1, on the reverse strand, counting down.
TATGGTTTCGTGAGTGTAAAACTTACAATTTTTGGCACAATGTTTAAAAATTACATGTAAACATTGTGGTAAACTTGTCCGACAAAACAAGTGACATGTTTGCCCAGTCCGACACCCGAAATATTTGACATTGACAGGCTGAGTTAAAGTGCCGCTTCCATATATGGCGATATAAATTTTCATGGTGGACTCGTCAAAAGAAACCCCTAAAAGGTTTTAAAAGTGTTATTTTCATGAAGTCAATTTTATTAATGGCCCAAGGACTATAGGTACTAAACTTAAATGAGCTAGGTTACATTAGACGAAAATTCTTGTTATTTTTAAATATGTGCTAGTGATAACATACTCTAAAACTTCAGTTGGGATATCTAGCTTATCTACTGGCACCACATCATTCAATTCTTTTAGATTGTGAATGTAATTTAACTTCTTTCCAAACTTGGCACTTATAAGAGGTCTAAAAATCTAAAACATAAAAGGTTAAATAGTCTAGCAACAAAAAAACGTTTTTACTGCAGTAAATTGTTTTTACAAATATTTTTATATCTATATCCCAGTAATCTACTCCTAAAAAGTTCTAAATTAACCTGTATGTTTATTAATTATCAAAGTATAAGATAACATTTTAAAATTTACCGGATAAAAACTTGTTTTATATGAAATACAATATTTAAACACATACAGGGTTTTATGGAAATACTTAAATATATTGAAATGAGTGACTCACTGGGTAGTGTATGTCTATACTTAATACTTTGATAAATTTAAAAAAATAATAAATTCTCCAAAAATACCTTTTTCGACATGTCTACAACTCCCCTGCTCGGGTTAACCATCCTTATTTAGGATATTTATTAAAGAGCTGTTTAGAACTCATATCTTCCCTGTGATGTTGCCATCATCATTTTATATGTTTAAAACTTTAAAATAACAGTAGTAAAGGATAAATAACCTCGTTTTTGTTCTGAAATAAAATAACTGTTTACATTTAAAAAAGTTTAGCAAACAAACATTGGTCTGTAGCCCATTCAACTAATATAGGTTTATTATTTGGATTTTAAAGAAATGCATTACATATTAATTAAATAAAACCCGCTAAGAAATCAAATAAATACCTCAAAAATAATGTTACATTATTTCAAACAATAGACAATTAAAGCACGACCAAAGACGTTGACGTATCTCCATATACGGTTAAAATAGAGAAGCAAGGCGATAGACGTAGACGACTGATGACTTAACCTTACTTCTTTTGGAATTCTTGTAAACGGTGTTGTTGAAAATCAACTTGAAAGACAATTAACTTATAACCTTTTTACATGTATACGTAAACATTGTTTATTTATTAACATCAAAACATTAAAACAATATACTATCAGTATCCAATTGTCTCCCTTAGGTTCAATACGTTATAATGTTCGGCTCGTTAAGTTGCGTTTTTAACGTACGTAGAAATCCGTAGCGTTGCGTCGGAGGTATCTCCTTCCGACGAGAAAATTTGTAATGCTCATGCGCAGCTGCATTTGATACGGATACGTTTACGTCCCTGGCCTTGCTTTAATTTTCCAATAGCTCTCCTTACCAAAACGCTTAGGATGAGATACGTTAAAATGTATTGGTCTTTTACAACATGGCAACATCGGACAAAGCACGGGGAATCACAGCCAGCAGATTGAAGGCACAGATACAATTTTAGGTTACAAAGTACAAATAAAAACAATAATTGTGGGTGTTTAGTGCAAATTTTAGTTTACCTAGCAGATAATTAATTATGTCTTTTTGTTACTGAAAGAATAAACTTGCTAATAACGTACTTGTAAAGCATTTTTCCGGTGATGTCCGGTACTGTTGTATTTGCCATTTGCAATTTAATTTTCTGTGAGGAATTGTTTGTAATTTAGCTTTTAGTGCGTGTACGAATAACTTGTAATGGATTTAATGTATTTTTTACCGGTAAATAATGTGATTTTTATTGCGGAAATAAGAAATGTGTAATAATATTCACAAAATCAAAACAAAGGACTTAAAGAGATTGATGACACTGGCAGGTATTTAATTTGACTAGCTGTGACTTAGACATTTTAGGAGCAAATATTTTAGTAATTAATAGTGGTCCGTTATTTTTAACTATTTTTAATCAATTTAATTTTACATCAGGATTTTGGGGTTTCAATATATTGAAGTATTTCCATAACACCCTGTATATTGCTATTGGGTTGCCTAAAAAAACATAGTGAAGAGTATGATTGCTTTAAAAAAAACTTAAGTTATTATTTGTTTTTCACTAACCTGTGATACAAATTTTAAAAAACTTGTAGGGTGTACTAAATATAGAGCCTTAAGATTTTTCTTGTAATTCCTATCGAACGCCTTATATGCTTGTACTAACCAACCCAGAGAAGGTTTATTTTTGCTTGTCAGACCATAGTGAAAATATATAAGACTGTAATCCTGTTTCACATAAGACTCTAAGGTATACTTAAGGTAGCTGTAAAAATAAATAAAATACTTATTTAAAAGGATAACTCAAAGAGAGGCATCAAAAATGAACAGATTCCTTACATTGTTTTAAATTTTACAAGCGTGTATCCTAACTACCTAAAGTATTTTATGGGAATTAATTCATTTTAATTTATAAAAAATGACTGGAACTTCAAAAATATTTGATAAATAAATTAAAAGTACAATTTAAAAAACAAGCTTTTACATAAATGCACTAACATTCTCGAGCATGGCTATTTTTTTATTTTGAAGAAAATAATTTAAGGATAACGAAAAAATATATAATTCGATACGATCCGAACGATTTCCATAAGCCGAAATAATATCAGTATTTTTTTGACATACTAAAAACACAAGAATAAATATATTAACCAGAAGGATATCTCTTTTACCTTGAGCGGCGCAGGCTGTGACCTTCGAGGGCTACTAAACCGAAATTGTAAACCGAAATTGCCAGTGCAGTAGTGAAAGGCGAAGCAACGACTCGGTAACGGTCAATGTATTTTATATAGTTTATTGCGATACGTTTTATTTTTCTGGACTATAATATTCTGTTTAGTGATTTTTCTGTGAATTGTGTAATTAATTACCTATCATGGAAGAAGAAAGAAAAAAGTAGGCCTTGTTTGCACTTATAAAATTGTCATATGGAAAAATAAATAGACACTTGTGTAAATTATGCAATACATATTTTAAAAAACTGTAGCGTATCCAGAGTAAATATTATGATAGAAATGTCAATTGCCCAACGATTTTATTATTTGTCTGATCAATACCCTAGATTGATGAGAAGATTGGTGCGATCTGGTAGCTAGGACTTACCGAATTATTTTTTAGCTTTTAATACAATAAAACCGTTTAACATAAAAAGTTTTTTTACATAATTTATTTTCAAGTTTTTAGTTTTGTTGTTAGTTGATACTTCTCATTCTATTGAGTTCGCCTTACTATAACTAACCAGAACTAACCAACGATTCTATATTGAAGTAGTTGTGGAAAATATGTAATTCGCCATTTTGCAGCAGCGTCCATCTTGAATTTTATTTTTTTATAGTGAGCTCTATTCTACCAACCCTTTCATTTGATACCCATATTGAGGTAGTTGTGAGAAAAATATGTAATCCGCCATTTTGTGGCGGCGGCCATTTTGGATTTTAATTTTTTTATAGTGGGTTCTATTCTACCAATCAAGCCCTTCCATTTGATACCCATATTGAGGTGGAAAAAATATATAATCCGCCATTTTGTGGCGGCGGCCATCTTGGATTTTATTTTTTTCATAGTGGGTTCTATTCTACCAATAAAGCCCTTTAATTTGATACCCATATTGAGGTTGTAGTAAAGTAATATGTAATCCGCCATTTTGTATCGGCGGCCATGTTGGATTTACAATCATAAAGAATATGTTATATTGTATTGTCATCAAGACTAAGGAAGTGTACCAAATTTCAGATCGATCGGTCGTCAGGAAGGGGGTCAAATTTCAATTACTAGATTTGACCCAAAAAATAATTCCAAATAAATAACAAACAGGTCAAGTAAAACCGTTTAAAAATAGTTTTTTACATCCTTGTGAACAATTTCCAATTAGTTATTTAATTAAATGGTTTGTTACAGTTAGACTATTCCATACCCTCAAATAGATAAATAGAAACTTCAAAAATATGAAAAATAAAAAATTGTCATATGCGAAAATAAATAGACACATTTCATAATAATTATTAATATATCTCAATACGACATATTATTAAAGCATCTGTTTTATGTGATTGCATAGATGTTATAAAATGCATTATAATAATATTAAAATATATTTTTAAGAGATAGGCGCCTAAACATGTTAATTTCTTAGGTACGCTCATGAAACGCCTGCAAAATATGCAGTTCGAGGTCATGAGACGCGCTAGGAGACATCAAAGAAGCCGCCTTCGAGATATCCTTCTGGTTATTATATTTATTCTTGTGCTAAAAACACTAGCTGTTTTCCCCACCGATGAAAAGGTATACATTATGTCAGGTGATTCATTTAGAGGTACTATTTCTAGTAGGTATTTTTAGAGACGAGAGTGGCCAAATTTCAAACTGTTATGGTATTTGTGTTCAGTACTGTTTGGCAATTTATCATGGAAAGACTTGGCACGCCACAACATTTAAAATTTGTTGAACTGTAATAAATCATCATTCTCCGAGGAATGTGTTTCGTGCGCTTCGGACTACTTATGGTTCACGCATAACGGGCTTACCGAGCGGACTATTTGCTATACGATTACAAAAATTTGAAATTCAATTTTCAATAGTGGATAACCCTTGACCAAATAGACCCCATCCAGCAAGTAGTGCAGAAAATGTAGCGGCAGTAGCTGCGAGTGTACGCGATGATCCTGACGAATCGATTTGGCGCAGTTTCGCTGAACATATGCAACAACTTGGTGTATTTTACGTAAGGATCTTGGTCTAAAAGCATACAAAACTCAACTCGTGCAAGAGCAAACATTACTCGCGTCATCGCCAAATATCAGTCGAAATGCTGCAATGCATCATCGGAAATTGGAGCTTAAGAAGAGACCATGTTAGGCGCAGTCAAGGCCAACATTTGAAAGGCATAATCTTTAAAAAAAAATTTAAAATATAGTTCTTCTGTATAATAATAAATACTACTTAATAAAATATAATTTTTGATTTTTTAAAAATTTTGAAAAAGTACCTCCAAATGAATCACCCATTATAACAGTTTTTTCTTCTTATCATCTAACCTTTGCAATCTCTATGACGCTCGAATAAATCCTTATTTAGCATCGTGGGCTTCCCTACTATTTATACAGGTAAATCTCGCCACAAGCTTTTATATCATATAAATTGTGTAATGACGTTATATGAGGGGCTTACAACCAGAGTGGTGTAATTTTAAAAGATATATATTTTAGGATATTTTTTTATTCTAAAGTTCAAACAAATTTGTATCGTTAAATTGAAACTTATTTTACTTATTTGTGAGATCCATTGGACTACCGTTAAACTATGAATTATACCGCTCTAGCAAAAAATTACACTAACTTTAAGTTTCAATAAATGATGACTAAAACCTCTTTATTTTTGAAGTCCTCATATTATATTGATAGTAAACATTTTCAAACACTATTTAATCATAACTTATTAAGACAAATATAGCGTTTGGCACATGTAATTGCTTAAAATTTTCAGTTAAGTATATACATTTTTAAATATACAAGGTGTTTCATTTACCACAGCATTTCTATAATCTTCCCGAATAAAACTGAAAACTAAAACTACAATATCTACATTGAGTAATTCTTTTTCACAAAGTTTATCTTTGTTTTCGTGCTCAAGCAAAATTTCAATCTACATGTAAAAAGAAAAATTTCCACCAAGTTTAAGCTCTTAATATTTCTAATGCCTAGCCACTTTTTACTATATTGTGAATTGTTTTAATGGAGCCTACGGCATACGAGTTTTATCGAGTGTTACAAAAAAACACCAAAGCAATTTCAAAGAGCCGTAAATATGTCGTAAGGTCCATCAAAACAATTCACAATACACGTATAGTAAAAATTGCTAAGAATTAAAAATTTGAAGAAAAAAAATTACGTTCATTTTAAATAGAAAAACTGCTTTAAATGGTAAGTAGTTAAAACTAATAATAAGGGCTCAAACTTGGTGGCAATTTTTCTTTCTACATGTAGATTGAAATTTTTCTTAAGGACCGAGAATAAGAAAAGCTTTTGCAAAAATCTACATCCCATCCGACCATATATTAAAAATAATAATAAAATTGTAAAACACTACTGAAAAAAATGATAGGCATCCTATTTTTAAGTCACCCGGTATACATCAGGTGACTTGACTTGCATTTTTAACACGCTTTTATTAGCTTGGGTTGTATCTATCTATCTATGTAACGGAATCTTTGAGCCTAATTTTTACCAACACCCAGCGATTCAAGTTCTTTGAAACTTTGCACACGTATCAAGGACCGATGACAATGCAATAATTTAAAAACAGTATCCCGTTATCCTGATTAGGACCGCCAGGATAAATAAATTCCTTTACAGATCCTCTGTGTCCTAATACTACTCTTGACAAAATGGCGAAGGAATTTTTAGTGAATAAACTGGAGCATTTATTTTTAAATATTTAACTTTAGTTAAAAATTTGGTTTTGTATTAGGATCACAGAAATGCGAAGTCCGCAGAAAACTAATTGTTATATCGAACTAAAAAATAAAAAATAAATAATAGTTTAAAAAAACTAAAAAATCACGCTTTTATATTCAACCGAACTAAAAATTAGAAAATAATTTTTCATTACAAAAAGTTTGTCACTTCAGAGTAAAAGCGTGGGGTGCATTTTACTATTTTTTCATAACTTTTCCCTCATAGATATTTGCAAATAGAATAATTATAACATTTAATATATTAAGCACCCCACGCTTTTTACTCTGAAGTGACAAACTCTTTGTAATGAAAAATTATTTTCTACTTTTTAGTTCGGTTGCATATAAAAGCGTGTTTTTTAGTTTTTTAAACTATTATTTATTTACTAAAAATATTTTGTATACTTACTTCAAGAACAGACCATGGTCGATCTCTTTAACAGGGGGCAATCTATAAGCGTAAACAACTATTACTTTTCGACCAATAGCATCGTCTCCTTTTACATCTACTATACCATATTTTGCGATTTGGGAAAACTTCTCGGGGCCTGTAGTTTCTCCAACCTTAATAAAATCAGGTTTATATAACTAATTATTTTAATTATTACCTACGAGTAATTAATAGACGCTTAAAACATATTTTTTTAGATATTGTGTTGGTAAAAAAGTCTCTGTTAAGAGTCCACTACTTAAAAAGTGTATGAATATCGTCATATCTGTCACAACTAATACCTTCCCGAATAAATGTTTACCAATACAGGGTTATTCACGGTGAGTATTCTAAAGGGTAGTCCAACCAAAACGCACGATTTTAATTGTATATAAAACAAAATGTTTTCAAAGAATTCTCTTCGTATTTTTTATTATGATAGAAGGATCTAAGACAATTATGTCTAGCAGAATTACCGTATTTGGGTAAATTAGAGTCCAAGGGTGAATGTTGAAAAGCCGATCCATCCACAAGAAGTGATTGTTTGATGCGGTTTAGGGGATGTCGGCGTGCATCTTCGACAATAGGGTGAGCCAAGAAGTTACCAAGATTCTGGTGGCCAACAGGATGGTACCCAACGAAACAATGGCTCTTTTACTCGAGAAATTCAATAGCCGTGTAATCTCATGTCGTGGCGATGTTAATTTGCCACCATGATTATGTGTTTTGACACTTTAAACTTCTTTCTTTGGGATTATTTAAAAGAAAAACTGTAAGTCAATAAGCCAAAAACAATTCAAAATCAAAATGATGAGATAATTTGGCACATTACGGACATTGAACCTTAACTTTGTTTCACACATAAAACCTTCTATCATAATAAAAAATATTAGGAGGATTATCTAAAAACTTCTTGTTTTATTTATATTTAGCATCGTGCATTTTAGTTGGACCACCCTTTATTAAAAGATCTCGAAAACTACTACAGATACATTTTTTAAATTGTGGCGCTATGTTTAAATGATAGAGATCTTTATATGGCAAATATCTTACATTTCTGGGACTTCTGGTTATACCGGTTACGGGACATCTAAAATACTAATAAAAAGGGGAGTTTTTTTAAGTTTAACACTCTTCGGTATCTTGAAAACAATAAATTTCCGGAGCTATGTCTATTTTAACTTTTTTCATTAAATTAACTCGGGAATTTTTTTATCGTAATTAGGAAACACCCCTATATTTTCATAGGAAAGCTTAATGATCAGTAAAAAGTCAGTGAAAATATCATATTAGCAAAATCATCGTTAAATATTTCTTTACAGTACTACGGGTTAGATTTTATTTTTCATAGCTGTAGAAAATAGCTGAAAATAAAAATTCGTTAAACCAACTATGGCTCAACAACTCTGGTGAGGGGTATTTAGGATTAATTATTCTTATTAAAAAGAATGAATATTTGAATAATAAAACATATATGTAAAAAGTACATACTTCTGGATATGATGATGTTGTAAATATTAAACTGTCCAAATTCTCTTCACAAGCTTCTGCTAACTCATCTTCAAAATTGTCATCTGTAAAGTCTGCAACTGGCGAAGTACCCATTGCCATTACTCCGTTGGCTTCAACATGTATAAAATCAGCTAAAAGAATAAGTTAGTAGTAGTAGCTCAAAAGTAACTAAACAAAAAAAAACTTTAAATTGGATGAATATTTTATATACTATGTACTGGGTAAGTACATAGAAATACTAGGTGCCATCTGAATAATAGGTATTTCCGAAACTTTAACAGGGGGTAGTTTCACAGTTCTTATAAAAACTGGAAAAACTACCATCTAGCCATATAATGTAAAACGGCAGAACATGCATACGATTAACTTTAGTAACTTTATTTTTTAAGTAGTGACAAATAAAACTGTTGGAACCATTTTTCAATATGGCTCACTCGCTTAACCTATACGTGTTAGATTTTGTATTTAATTTTCTGCGACTTTGTAGTCTATTGACTATTAACAATAACAATGTTCCCAACTCTCGAATTACAAGTCACTACATACTTTGGCGTACATGGGTCAATCAATTTTTTTGTCCCAGTGTTAAAATTTACATAATTTTATTAACTTATAACACATATTAAAGCCAATTAACTATTTTTTTGCGAAACTAGGTCGACTGAGGCCGCAGTTATGATAGAAAAAAATGACGAATGGTCGCAATCATTTACCAAGAATACCGACTTGCCGACAGTGTACACACTCACACTACGCCATTAATATTTTGATTTTAAAAAATATCGTGGTTGTCCGACGGACATACAGTGCGACGGACTTTTCTGGGACCAAATGTATATGAAAAAAAAATGCCAAACTGAACAATTTAAAAAACAGCAATTTTTTTCTTAATAAGTAGTATACCCATATATATTGTTACAGACTTTCAAAAATGTGTTTAGGTTATAGAATTTTAGAGAGTTAGGATCATTTAATTTAGTTTGTTAATTTATTTAAATAATTTACCTTAATTTTTCCAAGTTCTTTCATCACTTTCGAAGGTTTCCGAAAACGCCCGAATTATCCATTAATAACTTTTATGCCATCATGTACTATGGAATTTTCACGATATTTCTCGAATATTCTAGATCATTCTTTACTCTTCCACCATACTATAAAAGGGCGACGGGAAACCTCAGATTAGTTAGGACCGATTCGACTTTTGTGCTGTAAACTTCGAGACAGTGACAATTTAAGATTTTGCCGTTATTGTAACCATAGTTACGTTACATTGTTAATAAAGGTATAAAAACGAAGGCACGTGTTTTTATACGAGGTGTTTCTGGAACATTTGGTGTCAGAAGCGGAACGTAATTACCCAAGGAAGCCGAAGTAGTCACGAAGAAAATTTGAATGCCAGTTGAGACCAGACAACAAACAGCCGTTATGGAGGAAATTAGTGCACTTAATAAGCTTATGATGGAAATACAAGAAGACTTAAAAGATGATCTAAAAGCAATGAAAACGAGCCAAGAATCCCTGAAAGAAGACCTGAAAAAGGAAATGCATTTAAGCCAAGAAAACCTGAAAGAAGACATGAAGATCAGTCAAGAATCCCTGAAAGAAGACATTAAAAATGAAATGAAGACCAATTTAGAAGTAATGAAGAAAAGTCAAGCAGAAACGAGACAACAAATCGAGAAAATACAAAGACATAAAAAAAGGACAAGAACAAATGAAGCAAGAGATAAAAGAGAAGATAGTAAAGATTCGAGAACACCTGAGGGGAGAATTTCATCAATGCCAAGATGAGATGAGAAAAGAAATGTTGCTTGAATTAAAACTTACAAAAGAAGATGTCAAAGAAGATATAGAAGAAATACAACAGACTGTGCAGTTGGTTCAAGGTCAAATGCAACAAGAAGTGCAACAATTACACCGGCAGATTCAAAATATAGCCAGTACAGGTGTCGTTCCAGGAGGTGGTACTTCAGCAACTGTTATGAAACCACCAACTTTTGATGGAAAGGTACCGTGGGTTACGTACCTTAGACAATTTGAAGCTGCTGCGAACGGCAATAATTGGAGTTTACCAGAAAAGGCACACGCACTAGTGCTTGCTCTACGAGGTGAAGCCATGGAGGTATTAAGAAATATTCCTGAAGAGAAACAAGGCGACTATAAATCGATTATAATGTTCCTGGAAATGAGATATGGCGAGACACATTTGCAGGAAGTTTTCACAAGCGCAGCTCCAGGGACGAAGACAAATATAACGAAAGCCTTCAGGAATACGAAGCTGACATCGTACGTTTAATTAATCTGACATACCCGACATACCCAGAAGAAATAAAACAAGAACTAGCCGTGGGTAGTTTCATTGAAGGTCTTCGCGACTCAGACATGAATCAGGCTTTAAGAATGGCCAGATTGAAGAAAATATCGGAAGCTCTTGCCTACGCGCTTCAATTCGAAACAGCCAAACAAACGTCCAGGAGTCAGACAAGAATAAGAAGAATAAACTTTGTACCAGAAGAAGACAATTCAAATAAAGATTTTGCAAGAGTAATGAAGGAGTTGCAAGAAATTTTCCTTAAGAAGCAAACAGAAGAAGGCAACAGTATGACATTTAAAAGAAGAAATACTATCCGCTGTTGGAAGTGTGGTAAAGAGGGGCATCTACAGAGAAATTGTACCAGATTCAATGCCCCTGTTAGCGATCCGGAAAACTCCCAGTAGCCAGCTTCAAGGGGCGAAAGCTGGCTAGGTGCTACCAAGCCCCATCAACAACAATAATTAGAGTATCCCGGCTGCAGAACAATGGCTCCAGCTTGGTAGTACCTGGAAACGTATGCGGTCGGGAATGTGAGATGGTACTAGACACTGGTTCCACACATACCATCGTGAGGCCGAACATCGTTGCTCACTGTAAAATATTCCGCCCTGAAAAGAATTACCTCTTGGAAACTGCTAATGGAGAAGTTATACCAGTCAAAGGCACTACATGAAGCCAGAATAACCCTAGGAACAATAACATTTATCCATGTCGTGTTTGTTGCCGACATCCTGGACGAGAGTTATCCTTGGCCTTGACATTATGGAGAATCAGAAGTTTGTACTAGACCTTCCACAACGGGTACTGCGAACAAATAATGAAGAGATCGTAATGAGATTACCACGGAGTAGTGAAGCTTCGATTCGAGAAGTTATCCTCACAGAAGATGTCATTCTACCGCCAAACTCAGAAAGCATCATACAAGCAAGGTTTGAAGACTCAGAAGAAGGTGAAATAGTTTTAGTCGAACCAGTAGAAAATTGTCCGTTATACGCTAAAGGAATTCTACCAGCAAGAACTTTGGCGCAAACCAAAGGAAATATGGTATTTGTGAGAATGATGAACCTGAAAGATTTCCCTCAACAGGTTAAAATGGGCGACAAAATCGGTACCTGTCAACCTGCTGCTATGATAGTTACCTATCCCTGTACACACACCTGCAGGAGTCTCCACACGTAAACTACCTGATGCTCTACAAGACCTGGTGATTTCATCAAAATCCTTGTTAGACCCAGTCCAAGTATCTATGCTGGAAGAACTTTTAAGAAGAAATCAAGATGTTTTCTCCTTATCCGAAAAAGATTTGGATAAAACCAGTGTAGTGCAACATCGAATAAATACTGGAGACGCATCACCGATAAAACAACCGCCCAGAAGAATTCCTTTAGCCAAGAAAGAAGAAGTTGAAAAGTTACTTGAATACATGCAAAATCAAGGCATCATAGAACCATCCCAGAGCCCATGGTCATCTCCAGTTGTCCTAGTTAAGAAGAAAGATGGTTCCACCAGATTTTGTGTTGATTTCCGAAGACTGAATGACGTCACGAAGAAGGACAGTTTTCCACTACCAAGAATTGACGATACCCTAGATACACTAACGGGGTCAAAACGGTTTTCCACATTAGACTTAAAAAGTGGTTATTGGCAAGTAGAACTTCATCCGGAAGATAAGGAAAAATCTGTTTTCACGACCGGGACCGGACTGTGGCAATTTAATGTTATGCCCTTTGGACTATGCAATGCCCCTGCTACATTTGAACGTTTGATGGAGTTTACACTACGGGGACTAACTTGGAAAACATGCTTAGTATACCTGGATGACATAATAATTCTTGGAAAAACATTTGATGACCACATGAAAAACGTTGAAGAGGTTTTTCAAAAGCTTAGATCCGCCCAGCTGAAGCTTAGCCCAAAGAAATGTCACCTGTTCCAGAAAGAAGTCAAGTACCTGGGGCATATAATTACAGAAGATGGAGTAAGAACCGATCCAGAGAAGACCGAAGCTATCCAGAACTGGCCTATACCAAAGAATAAGCATGAAATTAGAAGTTTTCTGGGATTGTGTACCTACTACAGACGGTTCATACAGGGGTTTGCCGATATTGCAAGACCATTACATCGTCTTACGGAAAACAACAACAGCTACGAATGGACTGAAGATTGTGAAGCAGCTTTTGTACACCTAAAGAAAGCCCTGTGCAATCCCCGGTGTTGTCATATCCACAACCAAATCAAACATTTATTGTGGACACTGATGCGAGTAACACTGCTATTGGTGGAATTTTGTCACAGATGCAAGATGGCCAAGAAAAAGTAATAGCCTATTTTAGCAGTCCTTTCCAAACCTGAACGAAATTATTGTGTCACCAGGAAAGAACTTTTGGCTATCGTTAAATCCCTAGAGCATTTTCATAAATACCTGTATGGCCAGAAATTCCACCTAAGAACGGACCATGCATCACTTAAATGGTTGCTTCAGTTCAAGAACCCTGAAGGTCAGATAGCACTGATGGCTACAACGCATTCAAGAATATGATTTCAAAATTGAACATCGAAGGGGACTGAACCATAAGAATGCTGACGCTTTATCAAGACGACCTTGCCCAGATGATTGTAAACACTGCAGCAGACGAGAAGAACATGAAGATCCTGATGAATTTCACTGCCGAAGAACACGTTTCCAGTGCTCTCAAGAATGGGATCCTAAGATCTTGGCCAAAGAACAACTAGAAGATCCCGATTTTGGAGACTTTATCAAACTTAAGACAGAGAATTTGGAAAGACCACCATATCAGAAAATAGCCTCCAAGTCTCCAAGACATAAAGGGTACTGGACCATATGGGACTCTTTGATTATTAAAGATGGCCTATTACAAAGGGTCTGGGAAAGTTCTGACGGCAAAACCCATAAACATCAGATAATCCTACCAACCAAAAGGATTCCTGAAGTATTGCAAGCCTTGCATAATGGTGTTGGAGGTGGCCATTTCGGAGTTATGAAGACTCTTGAAAAGGTTCGAGAAAGGTTCTACTGGCTGGGAAGCCGTGCAGACGTAAAAGACTGGTGCAGAAGGTGTAAGGACTGTGCTTCCAGCAAGGGACCCAAAACACGAAGCCATGGCAAGATGAAGCAATACAATGTAGGGGCACCTTTTGAAAGAATTGCCATAGACATAGCAGGGCCATTTCCAGTTAGTAAATCAGGGAATCGCTATATATTGGTAGCGATGGATTACTTCAGTAAATGGCCAGAAGTCTACCCAATCCCAAATCAAGAAGCTATCACTGTTGCCGATGTGTTATTTCAACAATGGATTTGTCGCTATGGAGTTCCTAGAGAAATATATTCCGATCAAGGCAGAAACTTTGAGTCCGATCTTTTCAAGAACCTTTGTAATCTCCTGGGAATCCATAAAACAAGAACAACACCTCTTCATCCCCAGTCCGATGGTATGGTAGAGCGGTTTAACAGAACACTTGATAACTACCTGAAAATTAAAGTAAATGACCAACAAAGTGACTGGGATAACTGTAAACAGCCGTTTTTATTAGCATACCGCTCCGCAATTCACGAAACTACTGGCGAAACACCTGCTAAAGTCATTTTCGGAGCGGAAATATGCCTTCCAGTTGACTTGCTTACAGGACGACCTTCCACCAATGAAGAACCAGCAAAAGACTATGTAAGTCAACTAAGTAAACAGCTACAGAGGATACATGAAGAAGTGCGTACCAAGTTACAAAAAGGAAGTGACCGTATGAAATCCCGCTATGACTTGAAAGCTAACCATCAGGGATTTGTCGTCGGTGAAAAAGTTTGGTTATACAATCCGAGAAGAACCAAGGGGCGTTCACCGAAACTACAGAAATCATGGGAGGGACCATATAAAGTGGTGACAAGGCTTAATGATCTGGTGTACCGTATACAGAAGAGTCCACAGGCAAAGATGAAAGTAGTACATCTAGAAAGGCTAAGCCGTTATCAAGACAGTGAAGATACTTGATCGAGACGATCAAAACTTGGAAGGGGCAATGTTACAGACTTTCAAAAAATGTGTTTAGGTTATAGAATTTTAGAGAGTTAGGATCATTTAATTTAGTTTGTTAATTTATTTAAATAATTTACCTTAATTTTTCCAAGTTCTTTCATCACTTTCGAAGGTTTCCGAAAACGCCCGAATTATCCATTAATAACTTTTATGCCATCATGTACTATGGAATTTTCACGATATTTCTCGAATATTCTAGATCATTCTTTACTCTTCCACCATACTATAAAAGGGCGACGGGAAACCTCAGATTAGTTAGTACCGATTCGACTTTTGTGCTGTAAACTTCGAGACGTGTTTTTATACGAGGTGTTTCGGAACAATATAAATTTTTAAAATTACAGTTATTTAAATACAAGTGTTTTTAGTAATATGAAGTTATAGATACTATTGTTGCATGGGGACCAAGAGTAAACATACAAAACACGTAACTTTGAATCACCTGAAAACTTAATAAAATAGCAATAACTTGTAGAAATAATAACAAAAATTATTAGTTAAGGACTTGCTTTAAGTTGAAATTTATGAAAAAGTGACTAATAAAAGACTGGAACTTATATGTATTTTCTGTTTTTACCAGGGAAAGCGTGATTTTGCGCTTGGACAAATAAAAGTTGATTGACCCACATAAACTGTCATTTTCCTAAAGCAGTAGTTATTCTAGTTACTTTATGAGGGCTGTGGGTAGTTTATTATATCGACATACGAGAATGGAAAAAAGTTTCCAGCCACAACAACACAACAACATTCTAATAAGTCACTGGCCGAGGGTGAGCTTCCAGAAGTCTGGAAGGAAAGCTTTATAATTCCTATTTTTAAATTAGGGGAAAGGAAAAATATAAAAATTACAGAAGTATATCTAGACAATCCGCAATTCCAAAGCTTTTCGATAGTATTGTCTACGATCAGCATAGTTGGAAGTGTAGGAGAATGACCGGGGGAGTCAGCATGGTTTTGTGAATGGCAGGGGAGCGATTACAAATTTGGTGTCATATGAGACAACAAGAAAGTAGATCAGAGATATATAGTGGGAAATAACCTATTAGAAGAGGTAGAAAACATTAAGGACTTGGGAATATTTTTTGACTCACATATTACATTTAGAGAGCAGTACAAGCATATTACGGGGAAAGCTTAACAAATGTTGGGTTTGATCTTGAGGGTGGGTGCGGATTTGTCAGTGAATTCACTGCGATTACTGTACTGTTCTCTTGTGAGATCTCACATTGAATATGCATCTATGATATGGTCCCCTTTTTATAAATCTATAAAACCCAGTTAGAGAACGTTCAAAAAAATTTGTGAAGTATTGTGCATTTAAACTGAACATGCTGGATAGAGTCGAGGAAGTCTCCTCTCATCTTAACCTGCCACCTTTGGAGGTTAGAAGGGCGGTTAGTGATTTGTGTTTTATATACAAATTAATCAATGGAAACATTGATTGTCCGGTTCTTCTTGGGCAAATTTGTTTAAAAATCCCTACTCGATCGCTTAGAAGTAATCAGCTATTTTCAGTTCAATTTCATCGGACTAACTATGGTTTTCATGTTCGAATCTCACGCTCCCTAGCATATTTGAATGCTCATCCTAGTATAGATCCTTTTGGAAGCTCACTTAATCTCATTCGAAAGCAATGCTTCAGATCACTATTAAGTGGTTAATGTAAGTGTTAATTTGTAGATTATATAACTATAATTTTCTGATATATGTATAAAGTAATTTTATTTTAGGTTTTATTCTTATCTTTTAATATTTTATGTATCTGTAAGAAATTTTATAATGGGGTATTCCGTATATTGCTTAAATAAATAAATTCTTTTAAATAGGCTTTTATTTTTATCACGAATAAATAAGATGCATTTTTTTAAATTCGGAAACAAACGGAAATCCGTTGGGGCTAAATCTAGTTAAAAGGTACGTAAGGAACCAACTCGAACCCCAACTGATTACTTTTGCCATGAATATTAACGGTTTGTGGCAAGGTGCGTTGTCTTGTTGGAACAGTATTTTCTTTTGTGCCAAAGCGAAACGTTTCTCGTAAACATTTTCTGGTAAAATAAGTTGAAGAATTATCTATCTCATCAAGATAGTCTACAACAATATCTAATGCGTTTGGCATCTCAAGAAATTTCTGCCATAACCTTTTCAGCCGATGGAGTTGCCGTTGCCTTCTTCGGAATCGGTTCATCCCTTACTGTCCACTATCTCTATTGTTGTTTTGTCTCCATCGTGTACTGGTAAATCCAATTTTTATTAACAGTAACAAATCAGTAAAAAAAAATGCAACGCTTAAACAGTGTGAAATAAAAATGATGAGATGGTCATACAAACGAGTTTTTGATCCGGAGTAAATAATCACGGCATTCATCGAGCAGATAATTTACTTATCTCTAAACCTTTAGGTAAGATATGGTAAGTTCGCTCTTTTGATATGCCCATAGCCTTAACCCTCAGCTATGGCATCAAAATTTAGCCGGCGATAATTCAAAACAATTGTATGAACTTTCTGTAAACTCTTAGAGAAGTTACCATTTTGGGCCTGCCGGAACATGGACATCTTTAGGGCCCGTGCGACTACGTTTAAACTCTGCAATCCAAGTTTAAATAGTGGAGAATGAAGGCTTTGGATCAACCAAAGCTCACATCTAACTTTGCTTTAATTTTTCTAGGAGGTAAACCTGGGATGGTTTTTTGAAATTTCAATTTTTCACATTTTGGGAACACTTTGATGTGAAAACGCGATTTTTATAAAAATAATAAATATGGACAAACTTAAAAAAGCTCGTACTTTATGTAAAGTAGTAAAAAACTTAAAAATGATGGTGCAGTAGCTTTAAAGTTATGATGAGCACCGACTTTGAAAACGTAAATTGTGGAAAAAGCGCTTAAAATTTCTTCATTTAAAAACTTGGAGCAAAGAATACCAATCCATAGAACTCCAGAAGTGAGATTTCAGCGTACCCTAAAAGTTTTAGTGCCTACCCTTACCAACAGATGGCGACAGTAGTACGATGTCGCTTTGCTAATAGGATTACCATCAGAAATTGATAGCAGTCGCTGACGAGCAGTCGGCCCAATCAGTTAGAGTGAGGATATACGCAAAATTTAATAAAAATAAAATCCCCGATAAATGGACCCAGTATCCATAAGATTATTAAATTTATGATTTCAGAATAGGATATATCAAGTTATTTGGGTAGACGACAAAAAATAAATTAAAAGTAGTTTTTCTTTAAAAATAACGCGATGGGAAGAAAAAATCGTTTCCCGTAAAATTGGCGAATGTTGCTTACGATGTTTTGTCAAAAACCCATCGATATATCCTATTCTGAAATCATAAATTTAATAATCTTAGGGATACTGGGTCCATTTATCGGGTATTTTATTTTTATTAAATTTTGCGTATGTCCTCACTCTAACTGATCGGGCCGACTGCTCGTCAGCGACTGCTATCAATTTCTCATGGTAATCCTATTAGCAAAGCGACATCGTACTACTTTCGCCATCTGTTGGTCAGGGTAGGTACTAAAATTTTAGGGTACGCTGAAATCTTACTTGTGGGGTTCTATGGATTGGTATTCTTTGCTTGGAGTGAAAAGTTTATAAGAGGCATAGATTAGATTAGGCCTGGTTACTTAAACCGCTGTATCCTAATTTTGCTCCGATTCATCTTCAAAATAAAATTTTAAGAAAATGCCAAAAAGTAAAATACCCAGCCCCTATAATATTGAAATTTTTTACAACTGCAAGTATCTAAATCCATGCTTGACAACATGTCCAATTTTAAACAAATATGAAATAGACCCACTAAAACTAGCAAATCATGAGGTGGGAGACACCAATCCTCGCATACCTTTCGGTGCATAGTACCGAAGCTATATAGGCGATTCAAATTAGGGAGCACCAGTGTTGCAATTCGGGCAATCAGCTGATAAAAATGGGTATCTAGATCAAAAATTTAACATAAGTAGGGAGAGATGGGGCATTTACGGACCTCCGTCCTCCGGAGGAGCTTATTATCTCAAAATCTCTGACGTCATTCGAAATTTAGGAATCTTGCGCAACGCGTTATTTAGGGCGTGGTCCCTACTATCTGTCAAACCATAAATGTCATCTGTCACCTGTCAAATGTCACCTGTCATATGTCAAAAATCACGTGACTAGGAAAATGGCCGCCATGCGTAGGATACTTGCACTATGGTCATAAATTGATTTGCGCAAACGCGAAAATTCCAAGTCATACCGTTCGGGCGCTATCGACTAAAATCGTTATTTAACCTTGATGATGAGTCATCAGCGCGCGGTTTAAATTTTTTAAATATAGTGTAACGTCATACCTATCGAATAGCGAAAACCGCATGACGCCATCTTTAACCATAAGGGCGCTACAGCTGTTTAAAATATGGCGAGAGACATCAACCAGCGAGTAAGACGGTAACCCCATAGCAAAATTAGCCATAGCGGCCTTATTATTAAACTTAGAATAATGAAACTTGAACAAAGAATAGTTGCTAACGGCAAATAATTTCAAGGTCAAACTTGTCACATGATAAGCCTAAACTTCTAAGAATTACGGCCCCCAGCACTCCGCGCCCCCGCTTAAGCCATCGGTTTAAGCGGAAGGCGTAACAAAACGCATGCGTTAAAAAATGGCGCGATTCACCGAACGGCTCTCAGGGCGGTTCGCCAAACGGCTCGCCGAACGGGTGGCGGTTCGCCGAACGGCTCGTCGAACGGGTAGCGGCTCGCAGAGCGGTCCTCCGAACGGCTCGCGGCTTAAACGAGGGATCTGGGGCTTAGGCGGGAGACATAAGCGCAGGTGCAGAACGCTATAATCTCATATAATTTAAGCCATAATTAAATATTAAATAATAAAACACATTGTATATAATAAATTAAATTTATTTAAGCCACATTGTACATTGACTTTTAGCAATTTTATACACAAGTTTAGTTAATAATACACTACAAGCTACAGCAATAAAAATAATTAAACTGTTATAATATTCATTTGGGTGCTTGGTAACTGTTGGAATCTCTGTAGTGGTTACGTTGTCACATGGTTCAGGAACTTGACTTATTAATGTTTTCCATTCCGTTTCACCAAAAGTATGGTCCCTATAGTGGAATTTAACCTTGTAACGGAGAAATGATTGAGCTGATGCTGGTACAAGTGTCTTGAAAACGCCTACATGTCGGCCATCTATTGCTTCATATTGGAGTGAAAGCCATGAATTATTTGAAGGAAAATCTCTGGTTTCTAACATTATCGAAGCAGCTGGCGCATTATAAGGCGCATAAATGTAAAAAACATTTTGCACTAAAGCTACTAATACGACGTATGACGAACTTAACAGAGCCATGACTGAAACGTGAATGAGCTAAAAAAGATATAAACAAATCATGCCAACTATGAAAAAATTAAATAACGCCTGTTTATAATTTGAATTATTAGACTTAACTGCAACAAACTTTCGCTCCTGTTCAAAATTTCGACAAATCCATAAAATCCGAGCTAGCTTACAAGATGAATTTTCTTTATAGTGGTCTGCAAGCGGATCATCACCTTCTTTCCAATTATATAATTCTACGTGGTAAATTACACATTTTACTACGTCAGACTGCCCTGTATAATAAAACCCAGCGGATGCCAAATCTTTTGGATTAACTAGTGTAGACCAATTTTCAAAGGATAGTAATCTATGTTCGTAATCGAAACGAGTATTTTTAGAATACATGTTTTGTAGCGGATAACAGCCATCGTCGAAACACATGTTTCTAGCTTGAGGGTTCTAACTAAACCGATAAATAAAACAAGAAAAATCTTTATTTATTCATTTATTAAGGAAACAATTTTTTGAAAGTCTTCGCAGACTTTATTAGGATACAAGTATATAAATTCAATTAAATAATATTCACGTTCATCTAAATTTAGCTTACAAAGAGTATAAATTTCATTAAGAATATTCATATCATTATAGTCAACATCTGATAAAACATCATCATAAAACGATCTAAAATCTAGGTTATGTAACAATGTTATTCTATAATCAATAAGATCTTTTACAGTCATAAATGCATTAATATCTAAAGTGCTAAAACACACAGCAACACCAGTTTCTTTGCTTTTAAGTCCAATGGTTCGTTCTTTCAGCAAGGATGCCGTCCAAATGGTAAAGTTTTCGGATAAAAAATTTTCTACTACATCGCTTTCGTCACGAGCAACCATTTTAGCGGCAGTAGTTAGGAATTCACACCAATCATCATCGAACAATCACTAGCCATTGCTGTAGTTCAACTAAAGTCAAGGAGAGCGTGTTTCTGATTATTAAACTAAATTTCCCCCACTCCTAAGAGTATTGACGCTAAGTTCTAGAAACAAAAGCTTGGATAATGCCCAGCCACTCCCTCTCTCGGAGAATTCGGAAGCTTTTGCAATTAGGACGGCTTGAAAATCGCTGATAATAGAATCCAAAGAGGTATATTGGTCAACGATAGTATAACGAGAATTGAAGGATTTAATTTCTACATCTCCAGTTGAGGGTAATACATAGCTACCATAAAGCGCCATATTCACTTTGATTCGTGGATGTTCCTCCAAACAATTACTTAGTAATTTTTTAATTTTATCTGTTAGAGCGGTTAAAAACAGCCTAACATCGGTTTTTGGGTTGGGTTAAATAGATGATACACCTTCATGCGGTTCTTAAAAGCTGTTGCCACTAGTTTAACATCTTCGCTAATGTCTTGATAACAGTTTTCTTTATGTCTTCGAGTATGATTGTGCCTACTATTTAATGAAAATTCTTGATTACACTGACTGCAGAACGGCATTGTAAGAACGTAACAGGAACGTAAGAGGAACGTAACAGGAACGTAACACTAACGTAACTGGGCTTAAACTGAAGTATTTTCTACTGTGTGAGCACTTTTTCTTCTACGAAGAGGGGGACTTTTAACAACATAGTCGGAGAAAGATTTTTATACTCTATACCTCTAAAGGATAAATAATTCTTTAGTTTCTTAAACTCAGGATGAACGCCAATCTTGAGAGGTTTTTTTCTACAATTTACATCTTTAATCGTAACTGCTAAATAAATAGCAAACACCATTTGTAGTTTATGAAATAATTTCCAAGCTGGAGATCGTTTTTTCCTATCTATTGGCTTGAGAAGTGGAAAACACCTTGTTCTTCGAGCTTCTGATGAAAAATATTTTGATAACATCTGCTTCACCCATGGCATACGATCATGAGGCATTCTGGTTAGGTATAGGTAAATTGCAGGAGAAAACTGGCAATTCTCTTTCTTCGATATTTCATTACCAATTTCGAAAGCCCAATCCCATGTGGAATCCTGTTCAATGTTTTTTCTTCTTCATATGAGGTGATAAAATCGCGCACCCGATCATAGTAAAAATGCCAAAACTTTGTAAACTTTCGCAATACTCTTCAGAATCGATACTATTTCTACTTCTCCACATCTTGACAAAGCTTAATTCACAACTGACTAAACCGTCAGAGCTGGAAGCCTTTTAACGCTTACTTAGAAACAATTTTGACCAATGAGAAACGCGTATTAACAGGTTGAGACTTGTTATTCGCAAACATCCTGTTTAATGGTAAAGCCATTTCCTGTTGTTAACTGCACCTGCATCCTGTTGTTAACCGCAAACATCCTGCTGATTATTAAAATTACTGATAAGACGCTTCCTGTCTAAACCACATCCTTGGAGATATCAATCCAGCTGTTGTGACTCTTATCAAGACCGAGCCATTTAACATACATTTTATTGCCTTTTTACGCAACACTTGTTCGATAAGAAAAACATCTGGCTGCTTAGTTTTTTGTAATTCATGTTCATAAAAACCGCCACTTATAGGGTGTCCTCGCATATCTTCCAGCAAATATGTTGTTGGATTCGTAATTTTAACTTTGATAATTTTAAACAATTCCGTAGTCCAATTAGGCACATAGCCCTTTTCAAAAACATGCTTAGATTTACTGATGCGTACAATGTCTCCAACTTTGAATTTTTGTTTAGCAGCAATCTTGATATGACTGTAAACGGACTTAAGGAGTTGTTGCTCGTTTTCTTTGCTAACATCTTTAGGCTTCATCTTAATAGTGCGATGCCTTGTATTATTATAAGCATTGGTAACTTGTTGCAACAAGTCGAGCCACTTGTGATTGCCATTTAACGTGAACAATCGGAATAATTTTTCTTTTATGGTACGAATAACGCGTTCAGCAATAGATGCTTTTAAAATGCTAAAAGTACTATAGTGTTGGATTCCATGTTTTTTCATAAGACCTTGAAAACTGCTATTGTAGTATTCTTTACCATTGTCTGTAACCAATTTTTTCGGTATTCTTTTAGACTGTTTGAGGATATTTTCCATTGCCTTGGTAACATCTTGAGCAGATTTCGACTTTATCGGTCTGGTCCATAGAAATTTGGAAAAACAGTCAATTACAACAAGTATATATTTAAATCCTTTGTTCTCGCGAGCGTACTGATCGAGCTGCGCCAAATCAGAAGCAAAAGTATCATCTAAGCCATATTGAATAAATCTTCGACGATTAAATTTGGTTCTAGCAGGCTTATGCAACTCTCTAACCACTTGTTCTCGCGCCTTCGACATGACTGCCTTAATTACTTCTTAACAGACGGTTTTATATTAGTAATTGTTAATATACCATCATCAAAATTAATATCACTACCACTATCTATACCCAACGTTTCAATATTCTTCTTCATTTTAACTATTTCATCATTAATCTTTTTAATCTCTTGCAAATCCTTATTTCTACGGTTGTTAGTGACAGTTGTAAGATTTGTTACATCTTTAGCGTGAGTTTGCTCAAGTTTTTCAAGTTTTGAATAGATCACTATCAGATCAACAGCCTTCTCTTTCTTAAGACTCTCAACTTCATCCTTTATAGGTCTAAGAGAGTTTTGAGTTAAAGTATTCGTATAGTCTCTTAAGCTATAGTCAAGTTTAGCAAATTCTGGTTTAAAACTATCTATAAGTGTTTGTTGCGATAAATTATTATTTTGTAGAACACTTAGAATTTTCTTTATTTCAACCAAATCATCATTAATCTTTTAATCTCCTGCATATCGTCTTGCTTAAGACGTTTAAGATCAACTATAAGATTCGTTACAGCTTTAGCAGTAGTTTTCTTAAGTTCTTCAATTTTCGAATGAATTAATTTTAAATCGTCAGCTTTCTCTTTCTCCAGTTTTTCCACATGTGCATTTAAAGTTTTAATAAAGTCACGAAGTTGTTGTTCAGCCACATAATCAACATAACTTTTTGTGGAAGCATCACTATCTTCTGTAGGCTGTTTCACATTACAAAGTCTATGATCTCTAACATTATAATCACCATCTTTCGTTAAAGTTAAAGTGGTAGGATTTTGCATAAATTTAACCTCTTTTTGAAGCGAAGAGGTAGGCAGAGAACGTCCGAACTTGTCCATGGTTCAAGCTATACTAAAGAATTAGTTAAGTGTTCTAATAAAACTCAATAACACCAAGTCGATTAAGCTCTCCCCAAAATATTGGTAATTTCATTCGAGGTATTATTATTACCAATCTGTTTAGCGGCTTCCAACTTTTTCAAACGCTCAACCAACTCGTTCACATCATTGTAAAAGATAAACTCTTTAGGTTTTCCGTATATTCCATTAAAGCTGACCCTCTTTTCAACGAAGAAGTGGACTTTGCAGGTCTTGCGGTACTTTTAGATGCACTCGATTGAGTAGGCGTGGAAGATTTACGTTTAAGTATAGAAGCTTGACTAGAAGCCGAAAGTAATGGTTGAATAACTTTAGTATATTTAGAACCTCTATTTCCTCTTAGTTGTCCGGAAGGATCAAAGTTTTTTCTATGAACATTAGTTTGCTCTAATATCCGGCGAAAATTCTCTCTATCTTCTGGTTTCTGATTACGAGGGTCTTGTTCTTTTAAAAACAAAAAATCGTAAAGACCGCGCGTTCCTGGGTAAATGGTATTATCGATCTTAATATCACCATTTTTCATGAAAGAAAACGGTTTTGAACCCAACATCCACTTATCGGTTGTGTCATCATAAGTTAATCCATAAATAGAATCTATAGCTGAATTACGCGTCCAAAATAGATGAACATAATCTCGAGACGCATACGTTTTGTTACGCCTTCCGCTTAAACCGATGGCTTAAGCGGGGGGCTTATCATGTGACAAGTTTGACCTTGAAATTATTTGCCGTTAGCAACTATTCTTTGTTCAAGTTTCATTATTCTAAGTTTAATAATAAGGCCGCTATGGCTAATTTTGCTATGGGGTTACCGTCTTACTCGCTGGTTGATGTCTCTCACCATATTTTAAACAGCTGTAGCGCCCTTATGGTTAAAGATGGCGTCATGCGGTTTTCGCTATTCGATAGGTATGACGTTACACTATATTTAAAAAATTTAAACCGCGCGCTGATGACTCATCATCAAGGTTAAATAACGATTTTAGTCGATAGCGCCCGAACGGTATGACTTGGAAATATGACCATAGCGCAAGTATCCTACGCATGGCGGCCATTTTCCTAGTCACGTGATTTTTGACATATGACAGGTGACAGGTGACATTTGACAGGTGACAGATGACATTTATGGTTTGACAGATAGTAGGGACCACGCCCTAAATAACGCGTTGCGCAAGATTCCTAAATTTCGAATGACGTCAGAGATTTTGAGATAATAAGCTCCTCCGGAGGACGGAGGTCCGTAAATGCCCCATCTCTCCCTACTAACATATTTATAGAAATATACGATTTTGGGTAGCACTTTTGAAAACAAGGCATTAAATTTCAGACAAAATGTTAATCATCATAGTCATGAAACCTGAATAAAACAAGTAGTAGTTACCAGCTAACAGCTAACGTTTCGCGTATTTTTATATAAAGGTACAAAACGTAGGTTCTTGAATATTTACACTTAAACTACAAACATAATAAATGCGACTTTGCACGTTTTGGTTCATGGCAGAGTTTTTAACGGAATCCCTGATGACACCACCAAAACACTTAGCATAAATTGTAGACTAATTCTTTTTGAATTTTTATTGCATTTATTCAATAAATCATAAAAATAAATTAAAAAATACGATATTAACTGCCACAACAGCAAGAAAAACTTGACTATGATATGTCATGTTCCAATAATCTAGTTCAAAATTATTTCGATGAGGGCGTTTAACAACGTTTCCAGTCTTAATTTGAATTTCCTATACAAGCCTTTGTGGACTGTCCTAAATAAACAAAAAAAATTAAAAAAGTTAAATCTTGTGTTTAAACATGTGAATAAAAATGAAACAAAATATCCCTGAGGTACTATTCAAATATAACACCTAAATACACAACAATCCATTTTTATTTGCATTTTATCAAGTTTTGTTAACTTTGTTCAGAAGTTTATTTTTAGAAAGATATTAAATAACAAATGACACGACTTCTAGAGGCATAACTGATTGACCTATTTATTATAGACGGTACAAATATAAAAGAAACTGCTACACACAGGCATAATCGATTTTTGAACGATAAGACTGAAGATAACACATTTAATATTGGTAGGTAAACAGGATTATAAATAGATGCTGTAGTTAAGGGGTATTCTGCAGTAGAGGCATGAATTTTAGGTGATTTTTGAAATGTCTTAAAAAAGGCAATCAATATGTTTACTTTCAATTTTATTATGAGTTATTTATTAACATTACAAGAATAAAAAAAAGTTGAAAATTTAAAAAATTTGCAGCTCATAAAGTGGGGGAGGTCTCAAAAATTGACACGTGTCCACGATTCAAAGCCTCCTAGCAATCTGACAAAAAATATTATTAATCTATAGTAATGTCGCCATGTCCGGAAGTACGAAACAGTAAAAAAAAACAATTTTATCCAAAATGGCTGTCTGAAAAAAAACACGATTTTTAACTTTTTTTTGAATAGTAAAAACTGAAATTTGGGGATGCGGCCAGTTCCGGACATAGACACGTCTATAAAGAAGACTCTTAAAAAATTTAAAATAAATCGGTCATGTAGAACTGAAGAAAACGTGGGCACCGTCTTCAGTTTTGAGAAAAACTTTTAAAGTTTCGCG
Source organism: Listronotus bonariensis (assembly GCA_014170235.1). Taxonomy (NCBI): domain Eukaryota; kingdom Metazoa; phylum Arthropoda; class Insecta; order Coleoptera; family Curculionidae; genus Listronotus; species Listronotus bonariensis. Next base: position 56,189 of record JACEGR010003522.1, on the reverse strand, counting down.
TCAAGTTTTTCGCAGTCTATGATATCATGATATTTTAGACTTACATTTATTTCAGTTGCATTCCTGCATCATGCATCGGACCTTCCTCGGCTACGAAAAACTATTTTCCGCGTTTTTCTCTTCCAATTAACTTTGATGCTCTGGATCCTCAAGTCTCAGACCTGTCAATCCGGGGTTGTTCGATTAGTTCTGGCCGAGCCAGTTTGGAAGTCGCGTCAGCAAAATACTTAACTCGAAAATAACTTAAATTTGAAAGGCATATTCTAAAATAGTTACACTTTGAAAACGTAAAAAAAATAAAAATCTATTTTTTAAATTTTTACACCAGAATACTCCCTTAATGCATAAAATTTATATAGGATAATTTTAAACTGTTGTGTAGTATTCATATTTTTCAAAAAAAAATCACTGGCAGAAAGCAAATAATACTATGCACAGAGAAAATATTTGATGAAAATACAACCTTTTTCATTTGGACTATTAAGAATCTGAAATTGAAATCATTGGAATTAGTGAAATTTTAAATTACTGAAGAGAAGGCTAAAAGTGCATAACATACAGTGTGTCCCAGGATGGGTGTTTCAAGAGTACCAATATTAAACCAAAAATATTTTTAATGGCATTTTGGAAAAAGTGGTTGCATGGTAAAAACTAATAAATACAGAATTTTACTCCTTTTTTTAGTTTTGGACCATGCAACTAGTTTCGAAATGCCGATTTAAAATACAAAAATTTTTAGTCCATTTGTCCTCTCGTAACCCTAATTCTGGGACATAAAGTAATTAAAAAATAAAAATTATGTATACACGTTGTGCCAGTTCAAAATTACAATGGACAATTTTTGCCAATCTGTAGAAAGGAGACGGTCTAAAGCGAAATTGACGCGTCATCCTATCGTGGAAGGTTTCAATGCTCTTTCAATCTATCTGCTTCAACACAGTGAAGGTTAGTTGATAGAAGCGAACTAGACTGCGTGTATGTATGTGAGAATTATACAGGGTGTTTCAGAATTATGGGATCAAACTTCTAGGGGTTATTCAGTGCAACAGTAGAAAACATTTGAGTATAGAGACACCATGTTACTTCCGCTCTACATCCCTAAGACGCGTTAAAATTTAGACAGATAAATTGCCTAAATATGATTTAATGCATTTAATTTTCGCTTTTTATACATGATATCATCACAACAATTGTTCAAAATGTCAATGTGAATGTTTAAAAATTTTATTATTCTATTTATTATTTTATTAATAGCTTTATTTATTAATTTTGTTGTAATAATTGAACGCATCTTAGGGCCGTAGTGACACTTTTCCGGACATGTGACTCAAATGTTTTTATTGTTGCCCGGAATAACCCCTTGTTTGGTCCCATAGGTCTAAAACACCCTGTATAACGAACATTGTTTTAAGGAACATTTACAGTAGCAAAACGTGTACTAATTATTCTTCATCAAATTTTATAATTTTTCATGGCATTGTATAGATTTGTAATATAATTCTCAGGTTTTATGTATTATTTTTAGACAACTAAATGAAAAGAACCATCCAGGTAATTTTCTGGTTAGTACTGATAACTGGTTATCACTTGAAAAAGGTTGGAGATAGACACCATCCGAAACGTCGTGTATGTTAAAAATAAAAGACAATGGGAGTCCAAGAAAGTAATATTATTAAAAACATAACAATAGCTATGTTTGTTTAGTAATGTGGAATATAGATTCGTGCGAAAATTGTAGAAATTTAAAAACCATTTAATAATATGTTGCTTTTACAACAACTCACATACAACATAGACCAGTGCTAAAGCCTTTAAAAAAGGTAAAACGTAAAAAAATATAGTAGGATGAAACCCATTGGAAAAGGTAAAGAATAATATAACAAAATAAAAGAAAAAATAAATTACGAGCGATCTAAGGTCGGGAAATGAGGGGAAAGGGATGGGTTTTAAGGGAAAAAATATTTTTCTTGATTTCCGGCAAAACTACAAGCCCTATAAAAAGTTAGAGCGCAAAGTAGTAGGTAATAAAAAGATGTGCAAATTTTGTTTTTACAATTTTTTATGTAACTTCAAAATTTAAATAACCAAGTTTTTAGTTTTTATCTTTCCTTTACAAGTATTTGCAATGTGTATATATACAGTAGCGGACAAAAGTTTGAAAATTTTTGATTACTTGTATTATTTTTCCATTTTTGATATTAAAGATGGTTCTTTTTTAATTAAAGTTTGTCTATAGTCTTAAGGATCAAAAACAATTTTTTTATTTTTTATAGTACTACGGTCTACTGATTAAATACCTACATTTTATGTTATGACTAAAAATGATACGACAAAAGTATGGAAACATATTTTTATTACAAAATTAAACAAAATTAGTTCATAAAAAAATCTTAAAAAATACTATTTAACTAATATTTGGTACTATAGCCTTTAGCCTGCAACACTGCTTGGCATCTATTGTTTATTGGATACACCACTTTTTACACACGTCTGTTGGGATATTTTGCCATATATTTTCCAGGCAGTTCTTATTTACGAGCCATCAATGTTTTGTTAGTTACTGACTGTTTTACATAAAAAATGAAAATATTTTGTTTTTTGTTTTTATTACTAAATAATTAATGTCTAATTGCTTTTTTAATGTGTTTTAAGTTTAAAAGTTTTAAAGTTTATGACAAAACAGTTTTACTACTGTGTTTGTTTGTTTAATGAGCATTTGTGTACTCTATTGTATAATATGCTGATCTTAGTACTGACACAAAAACAACTATTTTATTAAACTAGGTAAGTGTAAGACACATCATTATTTTTTCATCACAATGCAACTTTATGTCCAATGTTGATTGATTTTAAGTGGTTAATGTTAATGTTTTTATTGTAGCCTTGAGAAAGTCAAAATATAATGATAAAACGTCGGCATAGTTTTAGAAGTTGTCTCATTTTGCACCCATTTTGTATGTCAAAAACCAATCCAAACACATTTAGTACTCATAGTTATGTTCATGATCATGACACAAGACAAAAAAGTAAAGTGATAATACCCACTCACCGATTGACATTAACACAAAAAAAATTCTCTATGACTTCAATAAAGTTATTTAATCAGCTTCCACAAAAGAATTAAGAATTTTGGTATAAATAAATTTAGAACTTCAACAAAAAGTTATTGATAGAGAAATGTCCATACAATTTGGCAGAATACTGAGTTTAATTTTAATAATGGATTGTAGTTGCTTCATGGAATTTTTATTCTGTGTTACAATTTACCTTATGTCACATTTTAATTGTTTTATTTTATATTTTTATTTTTATAACTATTTTAAATATTTAAATTTTATTGTAATTTGTTGACGATGCTAAAACGTCAGTGCAAGTATATGTATATATCACCATATGTATATATCTATGTACTATAAGTTATTGAGAAAATAAAGAATATCTATCTATCTATCCAACCCATTACTCTGTTTCCTGTATAATTTAAAGACGTGAACAAGTTACCAAAATATAGGATCTTTCTATATAAATAATACAACTTTCAACCATCATACTTTTCTGGGACACAGTGTATAGGCTAAAATAATTTTACACTGTTGCCTTAATCAGCCTTTATATTGATACCTCAATTCAATAGTTAACAAGTCCAAAAATTAAAAATTGGACTTATTACAGTCTTAACATTCCTAACTCATCTGCTATTAACGAATTTCCGAGCGAATTTCAATGTAGAGTAACTTGTATTTTATAAATTTGATTGATGCAGTCACGATATACATTATAGAATTGAGATATCGATATGTAATGTAAAATATGTTCTAGTTTTTTACATTTAAACTTTATTTTGTTTTTTATTCATTACTTTAGTTTTTAAAATACCTTGTACAGATGGGCTATCTATCTATATATATATATATATATATATATATATATATATATATACTATATATATATAATCTCTTCAGTTAACATACTATAAATAAATTTACGTTTTTAAGACTTGTAATTCGTGGTAACATCAACTTTTTAATGTGATATTTATTGTTATTTTTCCTTTTAATTTGCAGAATACAAATATCCTCCAATATGTGTTTATTTTTATTTATGGTATAAAAAAAGGTATGCATAGGCTTATATTAACTTGGAACATACTAACCGATTAAAAATAAGATAATATTTTTACAAAATAGGTAGCATAATAAATTTTCTCTTATCTGAAATTTTGTAAAGCCAAAAAAAATCAGTGATTTTGAAGTCCCGTCACACCGGTCGAGACTACCACCAAGCTACACTTCTTTTAACGTATCTTGATAAATCAGGTACAACTTAGGAATAATGGTCTGTTGGTGGTACTCTCCCACTGAGTTTTTCGTACAAAGTACAATGGCTCTCGAGACTCAAATAAATTTTACTAAGTGAGGTAGCTTTTTACCCTAAAAAAGTGGAAAACTGCATATTTTCAAACTATTTCGCTTTAATATCAAACATGCCTTGGTTGAGAAAAAATAAAATACTTGGGCTTGACTGTGAATGACCAATTAAAAAGCTGAGAATGGTCACATAGACCCGCCATAAAACACAAATTATTTCTCTTTCAGGAGCATTATACAATATGAGCAATGCTATTTAGTTCATCAGCAAGCACATGAATAACAAAACAGAAGCACTACTAAGTCACGCATGCAGTTTAGCCACGCCAGGGATTTATGATTAGATTGTCTTTTTTCCTCACATTGCCCTATATGTTATGTTATTTAACATGGAACCTCGCCGTATAGGATGCCCAAGCACTTTTTTGAGTAATAATGCCATAAGTCTATGGGATCTATAATGCTTACTTCACATCAGTTCTAGGGTATTTAATACCAATATGGGAAACATGTAACCAGAAGCATCTCAGTTTTATACAAAGTATAAGAGGATGGGGCTAAAACAAAATCTTAAAAAGTCTGTTTTGTCTTCTGAATGGAAAACACTCCACCTTGTGATTCTTTGTATAAAGTTTAACTAAAGAAACATCAAAACTTAAATACACCAAATACTAAAGCTACAGGAACAATCAAAGCTTTATCTGCTCAAAATAATTCAAAAAACCAAAAAAGCAATTCAACCATAAAACATGTAAATCAAATTCATCACCACAATCTAAGAAACTGTAATGATATACATTTGGGAAGCAGGGACCAATAAGGCACTTCGCAGACTCCGATTGACGCAGCCTCGCATACCTTCAATCAACCCATTGGAAGCAAGGGAAGAGCTATCCTCTTGCCAGGTTTGTTGAGCAGGCTGAGAAGTTAATTGCCATTTTTATAGGTTTTATATCTCATCTCTCAGGTTTTGAAGCCAAAATTTTTGTGTTATTATTTTGTTAACTTTTTTATTCTTGGTGAGATGTATTTAGATATAGTTTATAGTAGTGTATTTAATTTGGAAATATTGAATGGATTATCTGAATAAAGGAACTGATTTGAAAAAACTGGAGTTTACAATAAACCATTTTCATTTTTTAAGTAAAGACTTCAAATACTTACACAGTATATCGAGGCACGAGACTGGACCTCTGCACGCAATTCTGAATCGTCAAACTCTCAGATTCGGTTCCATAGTCGCGATAGTCTGATAAGCTTGGATATGGTTCCTCATTGTCCCCTGTGATACCTAACTGATAAAATAAAATATTAGATTAAAAAAACCCTGTAAATATATTGAGCATCTATATTATTTACCTGGCCCACCTTTAGAGGGACTAAATTTGTATGAATCCATGTTTTGAACGCCTATATACCCAAAGAATTTATATTTTGTAAACAGGTCACATTCCATAAACACGCCGTAGATTTTGTACTTTCTATTTAACATATGTTTTTGCGCCAGCGATCAATATTTTCTGCTTATGCTAATTTTACACAATTGTAGATAAAATAGGTTTGCTTGCAACTTTTGCTGTTTTTAATTTATATTCATTTGGATTTGTTTTTTACACTTGTTAACCTTAGCTTGAGCATTTGAGCACGTCTGATCTGGACGAGTTGCAGTGCTGCAGTTCTGGTTTGGCAACATTGGAAGAAAATAGCATTAAAAATCAACGTCACCAGAACGTACTAAAAAAAAATAAACGAGACAAACCTGAAACAGGACAGGACTACGTGCTTTTGATCTTTTTAATAAAAAGCCAAGTCATCCACCTCGCTGTTTGACGCATGCATGAGCATAGAGTCACCTGTGCTTTTTTCTTTTGTTTTATCAGTTGCATGACATAAATGTTTACTTGTTCTCTTATATTGTTAAGTTACTCACTTTTTACCTACCATTTAATAAAAGCGATATTTACCCTTTTAAAAGGGTTTTCTTTGGTATTTTCTTAAACTCCTTAAAAAATAAAAAATAATGGTGGAGGACTGATCATGCATGATGTGTAATTTGTAGAAACCTTACAGAAAAACTTTCTTAAGAAGTACCGCTTAGCAAGAAAATGAATCAAGAATTTGAGAAATATCTTTTTCTGAATGTCAAAGACATGCTGACAACGCGTATCGAGAAAAATTAAGATTGAGCTTGGAAAAAAAGAGAAACAATCCTGGGAACCCAAAAGATATTCAGAAGAAGGAGTTAGAAAATATTGCAGAATACTATGAGAACCTTTGTGAGGAAAAAGTGCGTTAATATTGAAAAGATCAAGGAAAGCAGATTAATTCTAATGCATAATCAGGAGACTGAAATAAACATCATGCCAGATCGTGAGGGTGCACAAACAGGAAAATAATACAATTTATGATGTGGGATAAAAGGGATAAATTATGGTGCATCCTAGCGCACAGGAAATAAAAAGTTAGAGGAGGCTTTTAAAAGTCAGTCCTTCCCACCTTAGCTTTGGAATGAAGAGCAAGATGCTCTCTGCAGATATCATGGATAAAACATTGGGTAAAGCTTTCAGGGGAGAAAGAATACTATTGCAAGGAGTCGTGTGCTTTTAAGAGGTGACCAGAGGCGCTGATCACAAATCTTGAAGACCCGACAGAAGAATCTCTTTGAGTCAGGAAACTGATTCAATTTTCGAGATATGCATCGCTCAAGTCAAAAATTAGAACTTCATCCTTAAATTTTACCTATCATTTCCCCCTCTTTTTCGACACAAAATTGACAAAGTGCACTTTCTGAGAGGTGTGCCCAGCCAAATTCCAGATTTGATCAAAAATTTGCCCAGCATACCTACCAGGGTTTTCAGAGGGCTGCTCAGTCACGAATCTAAAGGATTACTTTGATTTGAATTTGCTTTCATTTTCGATGATCCACTCCATTATCAGACCTTGAAATTTGAACCAACTCATTGCTCTTCTTCACTCTCTGGCTTGCACACAGACACTTTTTCACCTTTTTAAAATCCTGTTTTTCTTACGTATTTTACATTATTTTGTAAGCACTAAATTACGCCATAGCTTTGCTTTGGAGCCAATATTTCAATCCCAGGCGTGCCATGAAGCCCTATGTGTATGTATGGTTGCGGCATTATCAATGCAAACCTATGCAATATAATGCAAAAATGATGCAAAAGTACGTAGAAAAACTGGTCTCAAAGCCGAAGATCAAATATGGTATGCCACTTTAGCTTTAGATCAAGAATTGTGTGCAAAAAGAAGGAGGAATATAATAAAAATTAGAATTAGTTTAAATTTCAACTTTGATGATGGATATCTCAAGAACAGAAACGTTGCCGCCAAAATTCTTTCAGATTCGTGATCAGCGCCCCAAAAAATCCTTCTCGTATACCAAATTTCGTCAAACCCGAATTGCCGCAGGTTTCTGAGAAAATTACCAAAATTCTGATAAACCAACGATTTTGTTTGGTGTGTTTCCTTTTATGCTCTATAGAACCGCCCATTAGGCCCGCCGCCGATTGAACCCAGCCCACGCCCATAGCCCACGCACAGCACAATATGCGTAGCCCACGGTCAATCCAATCCTTTCCCACGTCCACGTTTTTGATCAGTTTATCGCATATTGGACCCGGGATTCGGGATCAACCATATTTCAGGATTTTTAAAACAAACCCTTGCTGCACAAGACCCACGAAATCTGTGCGGCGGAACACAAACTCATCCACGCGGCTGGCAGCAGAATGGGTTAGCTCTGGGCTGGGTCCAATATACGCCACTCCTCTAAAACCATCTTTTACAAAAGTTGTGCACGCAGTGGGCTGCGCGTGTGCTGTGCGTGGAGCTGGGTTTAATTTGCGGCGGGCCTTACCGTTATTGAACTCTCAAAAATACAAAAGACTGAGGCAATTAAAAGTGGAACACTTTTGGTGTCGCCGGGCGGTTCTAGACCCTAGAATGGAATACACCAATTTTAAATTGGCATAAAATATTTTATAAAGACCGGTTACAAAGGTGCTTAGAGAGAAGGTGGCCCAACTTCTCATTTGACAGGGTGATAGATGAATGACGTTATACTAGGGCTCATACTTACTGTCTAAAACATGTCGAGATTTCGTCGTTTCGTCAACATCCGTGTTGATGACCGTTGGGACCATATATTTGCTGATGAGAGTAGGCCTATTTGGATTAAACATTTGTGCATAAACTATTTTTAAATTTTCAAATTTAGTTGGCAAAGGACTCCACTGTCGTCAAACCATTCCATCAGACTTTTTTTTACTGTCGCAGCAAGGTGCTTGTCGCTCACCTCTCTATGCACCGCATAGCACCGGTTACCCCATTTTTATTTTAATTCTACACCTTTTTTCCATTAACGAAAGCGCCGGAAAGACTACGCCCAACTTGGGTATCGCCGTCCACACGTCATGATTATTAAACGCAACATCCATCGTGGTCCGATATCACGAAGCTACAATGCGCTGACGTCCCTGAGCGCCCCGGCAAAGACCGCTTTTTTAATCCTTCGATGGATTAAGAGAAGAGCATTTTCTTGGATGCAGGGTTGACCGTATTTTTCTTTCTGTGAAGATTCAGCCTACATAAGTATTGCGGTACTCACCCATTACAATATTTGATGTGCCAGAGCTAGCCAATCCCCTTCGAGTAACAGTTGAGCGCCTCTTGTACAAGGTACCTAGAAATTTGTATAGGGTGGAACAGGTTATAGCAGTTGCGTAATGGCTGACTGAGTCACCTGCAAGCAAGCAACTGCCTATGAAATTTTGAGAAGTTAGGGAAATATATATATTATATATATATTGGATTAAAAAAATATAATAAACTCCATTTTGATCATAGTATAGGTTTTGAAAAAGAAATGACAGGCGTTTCTGATGGAGCTACAAGTATACCACCACCGCCAGGCAGACTGAAAGAGCGAGGTGCATTATGAGCTGATTTTGGGATGACTTGCATATTTTCAAAACTAAAAAAGTTAAATGCACCAGTGATAAGTTTTCTTAAAGCCCTTTTAAAGATCTTTTAACGGCGTTGCTTTATACTGGTAGATAAGCATACTTAGGTGGAAAAAAAAGTTTTGCTCGTTGAGGCACCCTTTGTATTATATTATCAGTTAAAGATATCTAAAACGGCTTTCGACAGGTAATACCACGATAAAGGCACATCTGACTTTATTGGTTTACTAAGCAACTGTACTAACGTGCACATCAAAAGGCATGTCAGGCTGATTTTTAAACATTACTAGGAACAAGCTGCTCCTCGAAATCTTGGGAAAAATTGAAATTAACAGCCCCAAGTTTTTTATATAGTGTTTTGCAAGAAGCTTTTAAAATATACACGGGTGATGATCTGCTAGGGATGCGATGCCCCACAGCGCGAGTGTAGATGGTGTCAGCACCCGGCGTGCTACAACTCATCACCATACTAATTATCGGCTAAAACCCTGCCTCCAGAGAAGAAATTGCTTTTGGCCAATGTGACACCAACCATAAATGCCAGAACTACTGCCGTGATATTAGAAATTGCTTAGTTAACCTGTATAAAGACTGATATGATATTATGAAAGTACTTAACAAACGAATCGTACATGATACTGAGTACAGTACTATGTATTTCAGCGATTGACAACAACCATCAGGACATCTCTGCTCCACTGGTAGGCCCTAAAACGTCGTTTTCAATGAAAAACATTCGCTTATCCAAAAAATTAAGCATAAATTAATATAAAAAAAGATTGAAGCAATCAACGCCGTTTTTAATAGGGTTACCTATAGGTAAGCTGCTAAACTACTAAATTTTAATAACCAAATAAGGACAAACTGTTTTTATGCTTTAATACTATACTGGCTAAGCAAATGGAGCCATTGGGACATCAGCGAGTAAGGCGACAAGCATAGAAGCGATGACTAATCGCCATCCAGTGCGAAATTACTATACATGCAGGGTATTCACGCATGGCATCATACTGCTTCTTCCTCACACTCTGGGTATATTATTACCTGACCTATTTTTTTATATACCTATTATTGGCTCATTTTAAACTTTTTATTGACTTTCATTCTATTTTTTTGAAGTTGGTTTTAATCTTTGAAAAATGGCGGTACGCTTGCAGCCAGTGATACGTTAAGCCACCGATTAGCAATGCGTCGTTAAATTATTATTTTATATTAAATTATTTATATTAAAAGTAGCCATTACGCAATTACTTCAAATGTAATAACTTTGTGTGGTTTAATATTATCAGTCAATATTTTACCAACTTTACCTTAGCGCAGATAAAAATTGGTTTAAATTGTGCCATTTTTGTTGATTAGAAATTTACTTTTTCTCCTTTTCTATTATCTTTAAGTTGGCCTCAATGTGGATTTGTATCAGCTGTCAAGTTATAAATTTACACCCACATAACTTTTTTAATTGTTTATTGTACAAAATAATTAAAAATCATTTAATTCTTTACTTTTTAAGTGAGTAATGAGGTTTTTATGTCACCATTAAAAATATATTTAAAAATTCTTCAAAAAACCTATTATTATAAGTTTTCGGAAATATGATCCAGATCTGAAGAATGCTTTTAAAAATTCCAGTTTTCCCGATATTGACAGACGAAATAAGGTATACCTTTTTTGCACAAAAATGATTAAGGAATTAAACGGTCAAAGGAAAATGTAAAATTTGTCACCAGTCTTAAAAATGCTTACATTAAATGGAAAATAAACGGCTTATCCTTTGTCTTATTCTGTATAATCCCGAACTTACATAAACAGCCGATTTCCTATGAAAAGAAGCATTAGTTACAGGGTTATTTAGTTGCCGAAATATCATTGGTACTGTTGCAAAAATTCCAAAGTTATATTTAAAATATTTTGTTATTATAATTTTGAAGGTCAATATCTCCCTAACGAAACGCGTTAGAACTTTTTTTATTAAGTAGGTACTAACATTATTTTGGCTCACTCTATCACTCCTATCATTTTTGACCTCATCTTTCCGGACACTCTGTATATGTAATTTAATATTTTTTAGGGAACATAAAATGGTCATAGTTCAAGAAGTCACAAAGGATTTAAAGCAGCTTGATACGGAACTTGTAAGTTTTCTTTAGTCGCTTAGTTATACAGTGTATCTTAGAATAAATAAATAAATAAACTCTAGCTGTATATTGCCCTAATGTACAGATCGTTTTTTCTCCGAAAACACCATTTTTAAATCAAGTTGTGTCCAAATTTTTTATGGCGACTTTTGTATATGTTTCATGATGGAAAAAGCAAGTTTAAAGCTTTGACTGACTTCCTTGCCTAGGCTACACTCCCAGCTCAGCTATAAAATATTAGTGGCAGTATTAAATATTGCACTTGTCTGTCTAGTAAAACAAATACCTATTAAAGGTCTGACCACAGATAACCGCAACAAGCCTGCAGCCGTGCGTCTCGTTGGTAAAATGTAGGGGAATGCAGTGCAAAAGTTTTGTATTTATTAAAGTTAGAGTAATATGAGTCTGTTATACTACGCTTTAAATTACACCTGATCGTAAAATAAACCTTCACAAATATGTAAGCACAGTTTTACCTATACTACACTCAAAGTTTGGATAAAAAGCAACAGTGATAAGTATCAAGGCATTTAAGCAAGGAGATATTGTACATACATAAAATAATAGACTCAGCTTGGCAAAAATACCTTCTATATTTTTGAGGGCGTGAAAAGTGCTTTTAAATTTTTACAGAATTAATCTACCCCACTTTCCTCTATTATTGTGAATCCGGGCTCAGTGCAACTTTGGTGCGGTTATGTGTGTGGCACACACCACGTTTGTTGACATTACACACTGTCACCGCAAATTTTACACTATGGTATTAAGTATAGTCAATGTCATGTAACGACTAAGTTAATTTTGATAGAATACAATGCATCTCTTTAATGCCCCCTTCCCCTATTCCTTTTTTAACTGATTAATTTAAAAAATTTAAACTTTGAGATGTGAAATTGATGCAAACATACAATATTTTAAAGTGAGATTGATGATAAAAATTTCAAGTAGGCTACTGGGCGCCATCTTGTAGAAAAAGAAAATAAATGGAAAAGGGGTCTTGTGGTACATCATTTTAAAGCCTTTGACAAGATTTTATAACCTTAGAATATAAAGTCAAACAAGTTCATCTACTACAAATTGGCGATATTTTTTAAACATTACCCAAATACCTGGTTTTGGATAGGCTATATTTCGGAAACTGATAAGTTAGAATATACTTACTGCTCGCATTTTCCTAAAGTTTTTTAAAGATGTTTTTATGCTAATATAATATACAGAGTGCTTTAATTATGAAAAATACTTTTGTCCTACCCCTGTATATTATCACTATTAAAAAGATCTTTAAAATAGTTTATCTAAATAACACATTAGAGCTATATCTAACTTCATTAGTTTCTGGAACATAATCACCAAAGCAAGAGTATTTCTGATAGCTTTGAAATACCGTCATATTTGGCGTAAGCACTGTAAACTAATTATGCCATAGGACTCCCTTTCTATTTAATTTTTTCTCAAGAAGACCTCTACAACCATCTTGAAATTTTTGTCTGTGAAATTTTACCTCAAAATATAGGTTTTATGCATCAATTTCATTTCCTAGTTTCAACTTTTTAGATTGATTATTGATCCGTCAAAAAATAATATTGGGGGCATTAAAGAAATGCACTGTATAAATGTAAGGTCAAGTGGGGTAAGTGCGGCCAGATTTTTAATAGTTCAGATATATTATTAAATATTAAGGAAAATATAGTTTTTTTGAAAAAACGCAAATAACCACTCAATAAAATATAGTCTTTTATCTATAAAAATCAAAGTTAAAATGTTTAAAAAAGCATACATTTATTTTTTTTTGTTAAGTCTTTATAGAATTTGACAACTGATTGCTCTTTCCCGACCTCTTTGGGAAAGTGCAATCATTGCCTTGAAATCACATTTATAAACTACTGATGTTGAATCGGGAAACTGCATTTAATTAGATTATTTTATACCTACCTAATATGCCTATATTCATATTTTTTTTCGACGTTAAATTGTGATTTGTATGGATGTTACTGTGATTATTTTTCTTAGCATTTATCGTACCAGTATAAATAAGACAAAAAGCTTACATTGAAAATACATTTTATTAAGAAATGACAAAAGGAACAGCTCTAAACTATTGATAATAATTTTTAAAATAAAAATGACCTCTTTTTTTTCATTTTCAAGTTCTAGCACCTTTTAATTTCTGTAAAAGTTCACAATTGACTCATCTTTAATTTCTGGAAAAACAAATGATCTAGTCCCATCTAAGTGACATCTTTCCCCTAAGGAACGAGCAGTAATATAGTTTTTCTTTGTATCCAATATTTCGACGACTCTGCCAACGTATGGTAATTTAATTTTGTCAACAAACTGAACCAGGATAAAATCTCCGATATTTAATAACTGTGCAGCTGGTTGTGGTCTTTCTATAACTGTCTCATTATTATATTCAGTATTGACTGGTAAAAGAGAAATAGGCGATATTTTCACAAAGCCCATCAGCTTTTTTGCACTAAATTTTACTATCTCGGGAAGAATTATTTTCTTTGACACGATTTGTAAAGATAGTTCTCCAAATCTGAAAATGATTCGTCGTCTTCATCAGAGTCGGCATACTGTAGTTCCATCGTGTCCTCACTCGTGTCACTTTCGTAGTCTTTGTTTCTAGAGATTTTTTTTTTGCTTTCTTGGCTTTTTATTTTCTTTTTCAGGTTTTCTTTTCTTTAATTTAGTTTCTTTAGCAAGCTTTTGCTCTTCAAGCTCTTTTAATTTTAGTTGAGACTTCTCTAGATGTTACAACTTCGGCTCCTCCCGCAATTTTTTTTCGGGAAGACTTGACAGTAGAATTTTGTTGTTTAACAGTATCTAGCAAAATATGTTCAAATGATTTTAGGGAATCACTATTTTGTCCTGCCTGCACTGCTTTCTTCGACTCGTGTTTCTTGATCTTCATATCTACTTAAAGCTGATGGGTCATATTTTTCTTTAGAAATAACATCTTTGTTATAGGGAACAATGCCCGCCTTTCAGAAAACCATTTTTATAATTTCTCTGGTGATAAATCTCTCCAACACTTGTTAATAAAGAGCTTAATTCTTTTTTTGGTATACGCAGTCCATGATGAATCTTCTGCCATTTACACAATTTCTGATCCCAACTGGTCTTAAGGGATTTAAATACTGCAAGGTCAGAGCGGTTGAAGTAAGTGACTTAGTATGTGGTGGCAACTTTAGGATTGTAATATTATTTAACTTTTGCAAGTTCTTATTACTTTGTATCCTAAATGAGTTGCGTGACCATCATAAATCAGCAAATGGGATTTCGTTGTGTCCATACTAGGAACAAATGTTTTTCTATGTAATTGTAAAAGATTTCAGTAGTGATCCATCCATTTTCACTGGCGGCATACGTCGTATGAGGATATTCATATTCTCCCTTTTGTGTATCTGGGACCCAGCTACTCCAAACATAATTTCCCCTTAAATATAATTAAAGGAGGCACTTTTTCGCCGGCTGCGTTTACTGCCGCTAAACAGGTGATGTTTTCTTTTCCCGACGCTGCAGTTGTTCTTGAACATGATTTTCCTTTAGATCCTACTATTTTGGTTTTTGATGGATCTGTACAGATAGAAGTTTCGTCCAAATTCCATATCTGGTTCGGTTTATCAAAAAGATCCAATGTTTGTAGTTGATTTTTTAAAAGTCTGAAATACTCATTTATTATAAAAGGGTCAGTCATTTTTTTCTGGAGTACTCTATTGACTGCGGTTTTTAACAGATAGGTTATGTCTTTTCTTAAAATTGAGAAACCAGTCCTCTCCCGGACGATTATTTTTAAAAGGAGATTTGATGTTATTGTCAGAGACAAATTTTTCAATGCAGTCTAATAATTCGGTCCTAGTTAAACCAAAACCCCACTGAGTTAAAAATATTTAAATATTCAACAAGTTTCTTTTCATCTTCAATATTAAGGGCGCAAGGTCTTCCACCAGTTTTGCTTTTCACGCGCCTTTTGCCATTAATGATGCATTGAAGAGTACTATAGGGTATCTTGTATATTTTGAAGCCTTTCTGACACCTGTATTTCCTGATCGCACACTTGCCACAGCAGCATCAAGAGTCTCTTGAGTGTAGGTTGTTCCTCTCAGGCTTTTTCTTTTGTAATTACGGACCATTATGCCTACAACAAAAAAAGGGTAAAAAAATCAAACACTGAAAGATAAGTAAATAAGCAATTCCGCACGGGAAAGTGCAGCCACCTGATTGCATTTACCCCAGACTGATTGACCACACTTTCCCGATATACCATTTTAGATGGGGTAATTGCAATCACAAAGCAAAAAATAGATAAAATAATTAATCGAATCGATAGTATGTCAAAATACATTAGGGTTAATAATTTCACATTGAAAAAATACGTATTATTGGTACTTACCTTTATAATTTGCATTTAACTAACACTTTATTAAAAGCTGTTTCAACTCATAACCTAAGCTGTAGAACTGACTACAGCAACGACAGAGCGAGTTAATACAAATGTTAGGCTAAGTTGAAGAATTGCGTCACCCGTGCCATCTAACGTTAGCTTTCAGTAATAGTTCAGTTTGTTTAAGCAGGCGCTGCTTGATTGCTCTTTCCCGAAAATTGCACTTGCCCCACCTGACCTTACATATACTATTTTCGTTTTCCTAAACCCCAATTCTCTCACGTCAACTTTATACAGGATATTTCTAAAAACAAATGCGAAACATTTTAAGAGGTGATTCCTTGTTCAAATGATAAAGGGTAGTTTGCTTTATAAACAAAGTGGCGTAGCCAGGTCAGCAGGGGTCCTAGGGCAAAAATTCAAAGTAGGGCCCTAAATAATATGGCAAGGAAATGGATATACATCGACCAATTTGGCCCAAGTGAGAACCAAAAAAAAAGTTCACCTCTTTAGCTAGATTTATCATACATTGCTCCTGTTCTGCTTAGTTTTTTTTTAAAGAAGCCCAACAAAAGTGTAAAAAAAATATATATATTTTTTACCTACATTCACAAATTTTCTTTTCACTACTAAGCCCGGGGGTCCCTCATAACTCCAAGGGCCCCCTGAGCTTGGGGGCCCCAGGGCACTGACCCGCCTAACCCCATAGTAGCTACGTCACTGTATAAACATGAGGTCAAAAGTCAATCATTAGGGATATATCGCGAAAAATTTTAACAAAAAATGTTTTTATTTTTTGCTTAAAAACAAAATGAGTATTGTATTTAAACTACCAAGTACTGGCAAATAAAGACATATTACAAATCTCTTAGTAGGTGACAGCAATACATTTAATTTTTTTATTTGAAATTGGTAAGTTTAACGAAAAAAAAGGCGTTAAAAAGTTTATAAATGAAGTAGTCTATCCAAATTTATATTCGTAAAGTTATTGCGTAAGTTCCTCTTTTAATTTGGTTAGCAAAAACAATAGGGGTAGTCTATCTCCACCACTTCCATTAATTCTAAAAAGTGCAAAAATATTCAAAAAGTGTGTTTTTATAATAGCAATATTTTTTGAGAATTTCATTATTTGGCGCTTTTCGTTTTTAAAATGAAAAATTGCAACTTTAGTTTTTTGACATTTTTGTACCACGATATCTCCCCAATGGTTGACTTATGCTTTATTTTGAACAAGGAATCGCCTTCTAAAATGTTCCAATTTTGTTTAGTAGAAACACCCTGTATACCGGTCATTGTTATTTTTAAGCAATTGGATAATGTATCAACAAAAATTGAGGATTATAAGAACAAAGCAAAAATCGTCGAAGAAATGGTTAACCAACGAAATCAGAACTATCGATGCCTAAAATCTGAAGTTAGAACAACCGATTATAAAATATCCTCCGAGACGAAAGGAAATTACAAAAAGAAACGTTTTACAAAGAATTTAATGCAAATAAATGACGACATCAAAAGAATACACAAAAATATGAAAACTGTTTGTGTTAAAGTTAAAGAACTAATGGAATAGCAAGGATGTAGGATAATTTTAATTTTAATGTTAATTAATGATAATGTTGGGGTGATGAGATATTTGAAATACTTTTAGAAATAGAAATTAAAATAATTTTATGTAACCTTAAAAACTAAAATTTAGATGAGAAACTAAAATTTATTTTCAAAACTTTATGCTTTTACTGTGTTCGAGACTTTTTGGATTATAAAATAATTTTTCCTTTTTAAAGGAACTTTTTTTTATAGTTAAATAATGTTCTAAATGTGAAGGTCACGAAAAAACATTTCAGATGTAGATCGATCTCTTTATGACCTTCCGTTTCTGAAACCAAATATGAAAATTGAATAGAACTTATTACATTCCATAAAACCTGGGGAGAAAATCTTACATTATTTTTTCTTGTTAATAAGCCATTATGGTACTGCAGGTAATTTTAAATAATTGTAAAATCATAAATAAATCAAGAGGCTTCTAATATATTAATTACCACTACAGGGTGTTCGGTAATTAAGGGTAAAGAGAGAAACCATAGATTCCTTATGCCAAAAAATTAAGATGTAACCACATACCCATATTGATTATAACTAAGATACATAAGGTGGCAAAGTAAAAAAACATATTCGCTAATTTCCAATATTGTGAAACTCGTTATCTAGAGGTTTTTGATACGAACTATTCAGATCTGATATTAAATTTTATGTGTTAAACCAAAACAATTAACAGAAAGGCCATATTAAGAGAAACAAATGAAACCAAAGTCGCCCAAGTTAAATTGTCTATGAATTAGAGTGGCTGACTTTTCCAGGATTCAGAGTCATTTTCTGCGATAACTAGTGGTCCAAAAATACACAAAGTATATATTTTTAAAAACAGGAAAATATACCCTTCCAATGAACTTAAAATATACATGGTGTTCCATTTAAAATAACAAAGTCGATGCTCAATTGTTTACTTTGCGATTGTCATTTGTTTATTTTTAGCAAATCCTAGTTCTTATAAAACCCTGAAACTTTTGTATTTAAAATATTTTTCTATCTCAAACAATAAAGCGTGTAGACCCCGTTCGAAATATATCCGAACACCCTGTACAGTACTTTCAATTTCTTGACTACTTCACAACTTTAATATGCTATCATGCAAGTACCATCTAAGTAAATCAGTAAACTATTATATGGTTGCTACATAAAAAAGGTATACTTTGTGAGAATCACTGTAAGCAACCGTTTTAGAAATATTTTGGTTCAAGTTGTCGTGTGCAACCGAAAAATACCTTTAATTACAGCATATTCGTTATAAATACAAGTGCCACATATACAAATGATTTAATTAAATGTATTCTCCATATACTTTTTACAAATGTCACTAACACGGCTGCGACATTTTAGAGAAATTCATAGTAGTGTAAGTAGCGTCCTCTAGTTAAAACATAAAAATTATAATCGGATCTGAATAGTTTATATTAAAAATCCCCTAAATAACAAGTTTCTGTACAATATTTTAAAAAGTAACAAAAATTATCTAAATAAATTAAAAATATTGTTTTTACTGACACCCTGTATCCTCATCCCATATAATATTTTGGCATATGGAATCTGTGTTTTATGTACATCATTAGCGGACACTCTACATGAAAATAATAACGTGTGGAGAAAAAAATAACTTGGCATAATATTTGAAAATGTCATTATTAAAAAAAACATGTAGATTTCAAAAAATCCCGAAAAGGCAAACATTTTTTTAAATTTAGGAAATGTTTGTACTTTTATTAACAACAGAGAAAAAGAGTTAATAGCTTTTTTCGGACAATATGTTTATGCCTTCTACAAACTATCAATCTGCCTCTTATCTGGTGTAGTAATTTTCATTGGATTTTATTTTAAATGTTATATATTTAACTAATACATTTTCAGTATTTCTTATCATCCATTGCCCTTTTGTTATCGGTCTGGTTTCCGTTACCAAATGCTCACTTACTGTATTTGTGTTAAATTAGAATTTAAAATAAAGTTGTTGTTAACATAAATATTTACGAGTTTTTCTTCATCAATAGATAATTTTATTTAAAATACCATACACTTATCACTTTAAAGCTTTTAATAATAAGGAAAGAAAATTACACATTTTATGTTAAAAAAATCAGTAGATATGCTATAAATATTTATTATAAGTACTTTACTATAATGAATTATAGTTAACATATTTTTATAATTTAAAGATAATAATTATTTTTTCTCTCGTGGATTTGGCCTTACAAACTAAAGTATTTTGGCCAAAAATAAAAAGTAATAAACACATTCATACACAATATTGGAAAGTAAATTATTCTTAAAAATAATCTTTGGTTACTTATGACTAGAGTGCAAAAAATCACAAAAAGTGGAATGTCTTTAAAATAAAACTCTAAAATCTAGAGCAAAATAAGATGACTTAAAAATAAAGGTCATATTATAATCTTTCTTAATATAAATTAATACAAAAAGATTCATTATTACGTTTGTTTTCATCCATTTTTTACGTCCCAAGAATTGAAAGTTTTAGGTCGAACAGGGAGTCGCAGAACAAACAGTAGGCAAAACCTGGGAACCTAATATAATTTTGATTACCCCTGTAGAAAAACATTAATTTCAATTATTTTTAAAATAGAACAACCTAATCTTTCCAGAACACCTACATAAGAAGTAAATTAAATTGTATTAATATTTATATATTTTGCATATTTTTTTTACATTTTAGTTTAATTAATTAAATTAGTTTACGATATGTTCTATATTAGGGGTGGCCACTTGTTTAGACCCAAATCGACATTTTACTGACTACACCCAGTGCGATATGAAATGATACAAAATGACGTGTGCAGCAGTTGGTAATAACGTTGTGCAGTGTGTCTCTGTATTATTTTTTGCTTTGCCACGATCGACTGGACCAATAGTCGCGATCGACCAGTTGGCCATCCATGTTCTACACTAGCGGAAAAAATTAAAGGATACAAAAACTGCAAATTTTTTGAAGTTTTCAAGTGGCTATATTTCGCTTAAAAATAATCGTACTAAAATTTTTAAAAAAAAAAAAAGCATTTCAAAGCTTAAAGTTTCTAGTTTTAAGTATCCTAGGGTGAAATATATTTCAAGCAACGTCTACCGCGCAATCCTAATAGAATACCAAAAAGATTTTAATTTTGAAATTTTTTCGTTTATTTTTGGTCTAAAATCTTGAAAAAATCCAACTTAACCACTACATGGATTGGATAACTTGTTCATTTAGTTTTAATTTTCTTTTTTTAAAGTTTGAAACGACCACTTCTCGCTGAGATATTGAACTTTGAACAAATAAGGATCTTTTGCCTTTAACCATCAATATCTCAGCAACCGCTGATGACACAAAAAAATTAAGGAGGGTTTTAAAATCTTAGATAAATACTCTACAATAATTGGCTATGGTTTTTGAAAAAAAAATGTTTTTTTTTATTTTTTACGGTAATTTCAAATATCAATAAAAAATGGGCTTTCTGTGGCTTTTGGTATAATCAGGAGTTAAATTAAAAATATCGAAAAAACCAGTAATGGTAAGTGTGCGTTTTACAGTTCAATATGCCTAAAAATACGCCACAAAGTTTCGATTCAATCCATTAAGCCGTTTTTTTGTTTCACTCAATCAAATTTTTATGAAAGAATTAAAGGATCATGATTTTGATTATAAATGATCATAATGTTTAACCCAATGCAACAAAAGGTTTTAAAGTTTGTTATGCATTTTTATTAAAAAAATAAAAAAAAAAAAATTTCTGGAGACATTATTGTTATTTTTTTCAATTCAGAAAAAAATCCGATTCTCTTTTTCATTATTCTTTTTTAATTGAAAAACTTTAAAACTTTTGTTGCATTGGGTTAAACATTATGACCATTTAAAAAATTAAAATCGTGATCCTTTAATTCTTTTCTTAAAAATTCGATCGAATGAAACAAAAAAACGGCTTGATGGCTTGAATCGAAACTTTGTGGAGTTTTTTTAGCCAAGCACTCAAGTGCGGAAAAGGCACTTTCGGCACGTGTTAGGAACGCTATTTTTCTACGAGCATAAGGAAAACATTAAAACCAAATTTCAATATTTTTTACTATTTTAATACAAAGCTACCTAATACTCTACTTATACTTATTATTAAAGTTGGTAAAATAAAATTCTTCGTTACGACTCTCTAAAATTTGGTTTAAAATGTTGTTCTTTTCCCGTACTAGGGCTTGGAGTTTTTTGTATCCTTTACTTTTTCCCGCTAGTCTATATTATTGTGGCGCATTCATTTTATTAAAAAAATATTCTTTAGGTTATTTGCCTAAAATGACCAAAGGGACCATTTAGGTCCAGGCTCCATGCTCTTACTATGTTCACTAACACAAATAATTTGTATGTGTACTTTATTTTTTAAGACAATTTTTTTTTAATAAATGTTGATATTTTCCAGAGTTTTCCGTAGTTAGTTTTGCCTTTTACTAGAAATTGTCCTGGGCACACTATTATTTGGAGGAATTTACTCCGAGGCTTAAAATTATTAATATTATTGTACAGTCGACAAGAGTCTATATAGTTTTGTTAGAATATGCTAATAATTTTTTATTATTATTTAATACAGGGTGTCCAGAAATGTGAATTCATAAATGATAGGGATGATAGAGAGAGCCAAATTATTGTTAGTTATTCATATTAGAAAAAGTTTTATCGCGCTTCAGTTAGGGAGATATTGACCTTCAAGTTGGCTTTAAAAAATTTATTTCAATTATAACTTTTGAACTGTTGCCACAGTACTAACGATATTTGGGCAACTAAATAACCTTATAGTAATGTTTCTTTCCATAGGTAAACGGCTGTTCAATAAGTCGGAATTATACAGGGTGAGACGATTTTTTTCATTTTAATGTATGTATTTTTAACACAGGTGACCAAAATCCACATTTTGCTTTTGAACGTTCAATTTTTTCATCCTTTGTGTACAAAAAGGTATACCTTATTTTAATCGATACCTTAGACCGTTTTATAAAATCGTATTTTAAATCTAGACATACCAGCATTTTGTATGTAATATAAAATCCCATTCTATTTTACAAAATATTAAAATATGGTAAGGAAAAGAATATAAAAAACAGTCTGTATCATAAAGTTTAAAAGGCTTACAAGCCAGATTTTTTAATAGTTTTACCACATTTTAGTGATTTTCTCCAAAAACTTTAATTTTTTATTACATTACAAAATACTTGGTAAGTCTGGATGTAAAATGAGACAAAAAATGGCCCAAGATAAAGGTTTAAATAAGATATACCTTTTATGTAGAAGAAAGATAAAGGAATCAACCGATCAAAGCAAAATGTCAAATTTGTGACCTAGTGTCAAAATGCAAATATAGAAATTAAAAAATAAAAAAATGTCTCATCCCTGTATAACCCCGACTTACTGAACGGCCGTTTACCTATGAAATAAAGAAATAGTATAAAGATATTTAGTTGCCCAAATATTATTGCTACTGTGGCAACAGATCCAAAAGATTATAATTAAAATATGTTTTTTTAATTTTAACTTTGAAGGTCAATATCTCCCCAACGAAGCGCGATGGAAGTTTTTTTATATGAAGTACTAAAATTATTTTGGCTCACTCTATTACCCCTAGCATTTATGACCTTACCTTTCTGGACATCCTGTATATATTTTTACAGAGATTAAAAAATTGAAAACCTGTGTAGTAATGTATGTAGATTTTGCATTTAAACTAAAGTGTTATGTTATTTCAAAGATATTAGTAAAAATCTTTGTTTCACATGATACTTTATAATATTATCAAATATGTTACTTGACTCAAAAGGCTATATTATAAATTTTTTTACAAAAAACACAATAAAAATATAAAAATCAACTGCAATAGTACACTTATTCTTTTGCAAGGGTAACATAAAATATTGAATCATAGATAATTTAAAAAGATTTAGGTCAGTCGGCAGATAAAAAATAGGCATTGCAATGACTAGAAATTTCCCACAAATCTTTAAATTCATTTTTAAAAGGCTTCAAATTCAAAAAAGGATCTTTTAAAAAATGTTACACAGCATTTCAACCATTAAAAAAGTAACATTAAATTATGTGAAATTATACAAGTAAAAACTATCTCGTAATTTTTAGACTTTAACATGTCGTCGGTTTAAAGGTAAAACTCACTAAGTGACATTTTTATGGTTCAGGAAATATCAACGATTTTATTCAAAATTAGTGATGAAAAGGAAAAGAAAAACCGTTTTTTATGTATAATATTTCAATAAAGATTTATGAATCTCATAAATATAACTAATAATTTAAATTATTTCAATTAAAAACTTTTACTATTACTATTCTATAAATAACTTAAAAATGTTCAGAACATTTTTTTTTTACCAAAATGTACTTAGTGACTTTTACCTTTAAACCGACCATGTATAATATATCTTTGATGGGATTCATTTGAGAAGTTCTAATAATTTTAAGTAATAATTTTGGCCTAATTTTATCTATTTATCCAAACTTATTGCAAAACAGAAATGCTTTGTTTATTATAAAAGTCACATTTTGTTTAAGAGCTTTTGAATTCTGTTACTTGCCATGTTTATCATAATAAGCCCATTGTTATAATAACTCCTTATAAACCGACTAAATCCAAAAATTGAGTCCCTACAATAAAAATTTATTTTTAACTGGTAGTAACAATTATTAATTAATAACCAACGAAATATTTCTCTTTTAAACAAAGGTAACTGTAAATAGTATGTTCTATAATAAAAATACTTAAAATCAAATACCATTTTTTGTAAGTAAATGCTTGAAACCATTTTATTTGGAATATAAGATGAAACTAAACTATAACCACTCAAAGCATTTACAAAAACATATCGGTTGTAAATTGTTCTGATCTGACAGACTAACAATTTAATAAACTGCTGTGAACAATACTTTAAGATAAAATCGAAAGCAACTACCTGCCGACCTGCATACTTTATAAAAAAATTATGCCCTGTCTCCAGCTACGTTGTTATCCATAACCCCATTGGCTAAAGGATCAAGTTCTGCAAATAAACTTAACCAGGACATCTGACTTTCGGTTTTACCGCCATTTTTAGCGGCCAACTTACTTTTACTAGCTTTACCATTATCTTTATTTTGTAAGTTATTACCATCAATTTTATCTTTTGATTCTTTAATTTTATTTAAACTTTCATCGATGTTGAAACCAAAACTGGCATCTTGCATTAGGCTTGATGGCATAAAGTTGGCACTATTTCCAAATAGGTCCGAGAGAGGATCACTTGTGCTGGTGAAATCCAAATCAAGTAATTCAGAACTAGGTTTTGAATGGTCAATTTGAGGTGCACTGGACGGAGGTGGAACTGGTTGAGGAGCAAAATCTTCGCCCAGTAGATTTGTTATTGGTTCTGTCTCACTCTCTTCTAGTGCTTTTAATTTATCTCTAAAAATTTGATGAGATTTGGTATATACTATATAAACATAGATTATCTTATGCTAATATACCAAGAGAAATTCGTTTGCAACTTGTGGGTCTAAAATCTTTAAAAAACGAACGAAAATTTTAATGGCAGTACTATAAAATATTGAACGGTCTTGTCGATAGTGGCGATTTATTAGCCATCATTAATTTTCATATTCCCGGAAGAGTAACAAGATCTAGACGACTTTATCATGAGAACCACCACCGCACTATTTATGGTAGAACCAGTTTTAGTAACCACTTGGTTAAAAATTTTAATGATAATTTTAGCGAGGTTGATATTTTTGTATTTGGTCTTGATCGTTAAAAACGTGTAAATCTTTTGCACGAAATCGTACTGCTTCATGTGTGTTTTTTTATTATTCTGATTTGTTATTTTATGTGACCTTAATATATGTGTATTATTGTATATTATTGATATTTACTGTAGTTTATACTATTAAGCACTATTTGGGAGTTTTTACTCTGTAATGTGTAGTTTGAATAAGTAAATAAATAAAATAAATATTTGAATAGTCTAAGAGCCAATAAAAGCCTACGTGTATGTATTTGACCAAACCTAGGGTTTTTGGCAGTGAGTGACCACGTCTGCTGTTTGGCAATTTGAAAATATATCATTATTAATACTGGGAAACAACCATAACAGACCATTATCGTGCGTTTATTATTGTCGCAATACAGTTTTGAAAGTGTTTAAAAAAATAAAATGTTAGCAATTGAATAGTAATCACGGTTGTCTGAACAATCACGATAGTAAATGTAACGTCAAACTGTCCCTATTTGTCATGTGGTTGCCATTTAGCTTCTTTGATAGTTTATCTTTTTAAATATTAATAATAAACGCACGATGATGTGTCTGTCGTTGTTGTTTTCAAATTGTCAAACGAGAGGCGTGGTCAAATAAATTTAAAATTCGCCAAAAATCAATATCTGGCTTAGTGGCTCCCCATATGATGTATGGTAGGTATAGGCGCCTCACTGCACAAAAACCCCAGTTCTGGTCAAATACATACAGGTAGCGTTTCCTGGCTCTTAGACTACAAGGTTAAAACTTTGTAATATAAAAATTTTGATATCTAAGTTAACTCTGGCTAAAAAATCCACAAACCAATTTTATATGGATAGTTCTAAAAGTTGTGAGTAATTGGTTGTTCCTCATAAATATCGGGTTTAAAAAATCTTGTGTTATTCAAATATGGTTTTAACCTTATTTTTTTTTAACAAATATATTTTTTTTTTACAATTTTGATTAGTTTTTAAGCCCAAATTGTCAATAGGATGTATTGTCCCCAGTGTGTGCAAACAGTTACATATAATTATTGTATCTATTTCCTGAATCAAAATATTTTAAATATATCAAAAGGGTAAAGATTTTTAGCAAAGAGATTCTAAAAAAATTCAACCAAAAAATATCAAAAATTCCTTGTCCCCAATATTTTGCGCCATTAACATGTCCAAACTTTATAGTCGCGCTAAAACCTAATGGCAGCTCAAGCAAAGCAAATAATTGACGTTTTGCTGATTTTTAAGACAAGTCAGTAAGAATACAGCGTGTCTAAACTCTATATACAAAATATATGTTCTCCCTGTACAAGATATAAAAATAAACTTTTGATAAAAAATGTTTATTTGGATACACTTATGGTATTGACATTATTTCGTAATGTACAAAGTGTCTCAAAAACAAAAATTTCTTCAAGTAGGTTTTTTTAAACGGAACTGCGTATTTTTTAACAAATTTTAACTCCATAATATATTTTACATCAAAAATGTATAATTGTAAATATTTCGAGAATAGATAGAGTTGAGACACTCTGTATATACAGACTATCCACGGAAGTCATTCTTCATAACATTTTTGCATGTAAAAAAATAGCATTCACGATAGAGAATATGTTGATTTTTTATACAGGGTTTACAAAAACTTTAGAAACATGATTTTTCTCAAGAGTAAACTACCTTTATTTTTTAATTTTAAGCAAAATGTCAGTGGGAAAATCTATTAGGAATAATTTTTGTACTTGATGAAACAATATTACAAAATTTTATTGAACTCCATTATTTGGTGCAAACGCTTTGATCACATTCGTTTACAGTTGAAAAATTGTGCTGTGTAAGGCTTTGAAGAAAGCAAGTGTTAGGAAAACAAATTATGAGAGGTTGTTAGGTCAATTCTATTATAAAAATTTAAAAATAATTTATTTTCGATATAACTTCAAAATCAGTTTTTATGAAAAATTTTTGATATCCCAGTAATATTAATAAAGTCATTACATTTATTAAACAATCCAAATCCAAACAATTTTATTTTTTTAGTTTAGGTTTCTTTTTGTAATTTGTACAGGGATAAGTTATTTTGTGTATTAATAGAGTGGGGACACCCTGTATAAAATTTGAAATCTTGTTTGTTTTTCATAAAAGGCAAACTTAACTTACTCGGGTGTTAAAAAGCCGTTACCAAGATGTTCTTTTTTATCCATCTTATCAGTATATTCAGCATTGAAGAATGTATTTCTATCTTTGTCTCCAAACAAATTTTCTTCATTCTTCTCTTCTGAAATAATTGACACAATTTATTAAATTATAATATTCAAATATAACAGACCGCAGAAGTTCAGTTGATGGTCTTTTTAAATACTGTTCGTAGAAATAATTTGTTTAACAGGTTTTAATAAAGGCACTGGATAAATGACCAGCCGGCGGTTTTCCTCAAATATAAAGAAAGCAGCCGTCCGGCGGTTTTTATATCTACCTGTATGAAAACCGCCGAAAATTATAATTAAGTTGTTATTACCGGCGGTTTTTACTTATTTTATAGATAGAAACCATCGTCCAAAGGTTTTTGCTTATAAAAACTATTAAAACCCGCCGAAAAATAGTTAAAGTGAATCTAACCTTAAAACTTATTTAATTTGCGTGTCATAAGCGTTTAGTTTTTTGTAGTTTTATTGTTTAATATTGTAGTTTAGCTAATAGCACCCTTTAGAAAATCAATTTGGAGTAGTATAGTGGTATGGGGACAGGCAAATAAAACCACTATTGTATTTATCCTAACGTTTCGCGGCTGGACTGTCACTATATACCGGGCCTACAATTAAAAAGACACATTACAAAACTATGTCGTCACATGGACCCTGGGCCCAAGAATTTACAACACTAAAAAACACTTAAAAAAATATTGTCAGGCAGGAAAGGCAAAGAAATAAATTATCAAAACGTCATAGACAGCATTAAAGTCAGCAATTAGATAAATAATAGAACTTAAAATTTTTAAAAAGTAGAAAATTATTTGTCTGAAAATTAAATTATGAACAATAAAAAATAATAATTAGAAAAATGTATATAAAATTATCAAGAAAAAAAAGTTGTTTATCTCTCCCGGAGTCAAACTCGGGACCTGTCGCTTACGAGTCAACCCTCATAGGAGTTAATAATAATAATAATAATAATATCCTTTATTGTCATAAATACATTCAATTCTGAACATTGACAACGTCATAAGTTTTAGGTAAAGAATAAAAATAATTTAAAAACAAGCCTTAATACACCTAAATCATAAATTTTAAAAATCATACTTTAAAAAGCATAAAATTAATAAAAATAAAATGTAATATACAATACAAAGAAGCAACTTTTTTAAAAACAAACGTAAACACTAACAATAATTATCCACTTAAAATAATAAAGCACAATAAGTATGGGTTAAAAAAATAACAACTTTAAAGAAACTAACAAACAAAAACACTTAAAAAGTTAAAATAAATAAAATTAAATTTGGATTTAAAAAAAAACAATTTAAAAAAATAAACAAATAAACACTTAAGAAATAATTATACAGCTAAAATAAATAAAATGTAGTTTAAATTAAAAGTATAATACATCCACAATTAGAGTTAGGCCAGGAAAACTAATGAAAATCACTAAAATATTCTTCTAATGAATAAAATTCCTTTGAATTAAAATTTTTTTAAATTACTTTTGAAGGCATTTAAACTTGGTGCCCTCTTTATATTTAAAGGTATTCTATTGTAAACCTTAATACAGCTCACTAGAGGCCCTTTATGAAATAAAGACGTGTGATGAAGTGGCATAGCCAAATTATCCCTACCCCTCGTTATCATGTTCTGAGAGACATCCCCATTGGTGACAAACATATGAGGATTACTCCTTACAAAGACACAACAAACATAAATGAACAAAGATGGAACAGTCATCATATTCAGCAACTTAAACTTACCCCGGCATGATTCATTAAACTTCATACGGGATTAAAGAAATAAGCGGTGTTTATAAATCCTTTATCCTGAAACTTTTTTTTCTTTTTTTGAGAATTTTAAAGTTTGTTCCACCCTCAATACATGCATATTTTAATTGGTAATACTTTAGATTTAGTTCTATGAAACATGAAACACAATCAGTTTTTTTTCTTTCCACTAAAATACTTCTGGCTTTTTCTCCTAAAAGATGTATACCGGGTGTTGCTCCGTCGAGCGGGACATAGGGAATCCCATATAAATTTGGAAGTAGTCAAATATTGGCTCCCCTAATTATTTTAGAAAAAATGCTATAAGGATTTATTGAAGAGCACAATAAGTTCCACCCAAAATGAAAATTTGAGCATTTTTCAACCAACCAGTAAAGAGTAAACTGCTTAAATACTTCTGCAACGTAGTATTTCATTATGCACCCTGTACTCTAGAAACCAATAATAAGACACCATATCGATTTATCAGTGACAATTAAGATCATTTATTTATAATGTCATTACCAAAACTGAACAATTTTATACGGGAATTTCAAAAGGAATCCTCGCAATTTTATTTTAGTTTGCAGCTAATTCCAACACATGCACTCACAGTTACGCAACGCAGTAAAACACATTTATCTATATTTAGAAATCAATTTATGATGAAAATATCAGGATTTAATCAAATGCTCAAATATTCCTCCTTTAACTGCCAGACAATAACCCAAACGATTATAAAACTCATTTCTTACGTTGGCTAGTTGGTACATCGATATTCTGGCATATTCAGCGGAAATAGCATTCCTTAGCTGGTCTAAATTTTCATATTTTTTATTGGTATAAAGCTTAGTTTTTAAATGTCCCATAGAAAAAAATCGTTTGTCGAAAGATCCGGAGACCTGGCTGGCCAAGATATTGTTTCGGGCCTATGATGTCGTTATTAAATGCGTTGTTCAAGTATTCGCATACAGCTCTGGTACTGTGTGCTGGGCAGCCATCCATTTGATACCAAATCTTTTGATTTTCACGAGCAACGTTGTTCAAAGCAGGCAAAATTTGTTCCTCTAAAAGTTCCAGAAAGTACTCCGCATTTCAATTTCAAGGAAAAATGGTCCAAGGATATGGTGGCCGAAAATTACCGCCAAAACATAAATTTTTTGTAGATATTGAGTTCTTGTCTCAACATATTGTGGTGTGGTCTTGTCCAGTAATGTCCTCCAGTTGTCTCGTGCTAATGTTTCTTTCGGCCTCCTCTACACAAAGTATCACGTCTAAATCCCTCTTGTTTTGTACAATTTGTCTCTGATTTTCACGTCGATTTTCTTCACATTTGCAATTATTGATTACTGTGCCTGTAGTTTCAAATTTTTTTATCGTCTGTACTATTGTCAATTTACTTGGTATTGGCCTATTCGGAAAATAGGCTGCAGACATGTCCGCTACTCTTCGATAACTATTTCCCTGATAAAAACCATTTTATAATAGTGATTTTTCTTGATTTGAGTAGATCATTATTTAAAAATGATGTAACATTGATCTGACAACTTGAGAGTAAGAGGTTAAATAATTTTTCTGGTATTTTATTATATGCTTCTAATAATACAGGGCGCGTAAGGAGATAGAAGATTCGTATCTTAGCTGGCGGGCTGAGAAAAGCTGAAATTTGTACACTGGATACAACTTTTCGTGCTTTTTAAAAAATCCTAATATTTTCTTCTAAAATAATTAGGGAGCCAATTGGACCACTTCAAAATTTACATTGGATTTCCTGTCCCGCTCGACGGAGCAACACCCGGTATACATATTTTTTAACTTATGAAGAGCTTCAACAAAAAGTTAACTATACCTATTATTCGGCGGTTTGTAATAGTTTTTATAAGCAAAACCGCCGGAAGGCGGCTTTTATCGATAAAATAAGTGAATACCGCCGGTAATAACAAATCAATTATAATTTTCGGCGGTTTTGATATACATAGATATAAAAACCTCCGGACAGCGGTTTTTTTAAAAACCGCCGGCGGTCGTTTAGCCAGTGCCTTTGGTAAAATCCATAAAAATATTATATAACATATTTTAGGTGCATATTGTATACTAAGTACCTACCTTTATGTGTATGGTCACCACTTTTTTTTCATTTTCATGTTTTGGTGACTCAACAAGCTCTGTCACTATACTAAAATCATAAGGCTCAACTTTTGATAACTTAGTTACAGCTAACTTTAGAGTTTCTGAGGCTTTCGTTGCAAATACTTGTAGTGCATTTTGGTAAGGAACCAATGCATGGGAAAACATATTACACCTAAAATTTATTTACCTTTAATATTTAAATACAGGGTGGCTTAAAGTGTGAAACCTAGATAAATTATGTAAAAAATTATATAAAAAAACCTTAGGTAAACGGGTTTATTTATATAAATATATATATTTGTACTAAAAGCTAAAAAATAATTCGGTAAATCCTGGCCAGCAGATCGCACCAATTTTTTCATCAATCTGGGGTATTTATCAGACAAATATAAAATCGTTGGGCATAGCGTATCCAGAGCAAATATTATGATAGAAATTTCACATGCTCAAAGATTTTATATTTGTCTGATCAATACCCAAGATTGATGAAAAGATTAGTGACTTCTGGTAGCAAGGATTTACTAAATTATTTTTTAGCTTTTAGTACAATAAAACCGTTTAACAATATTTAAAAAATATCTAATTTATTTTCACATTTTTGGTTTTGTTGTTAGTTAATACTTCTCATTCAGTTCATTTATTGCTTTACTACAGGGTGTTCCGAAATTCATGCATCAAATTTCAATGTTATGTTCTATTTCGAAAATAAGCCCTAGTTTCCTATATAAACCTATGTCCGGAAACGCTTCCTTTTAGAGTTACAGAATGTTAAAATTCTAAGAAAATAAAAACTTTTTTATCATACTTTGTCAATTTGTAGGGACTATTTTTCACAAAAAAATTTGGAACCAATTTGATCCCTTTTTCTAAGCAATGTATAGTTTTCAAAAAAAAACTACTTTGATGCATGACAAATGTGTACAAAAATAATTGGAAGTTTTAGGTTTTAAAGGCTTGCCATTTTTGTCATTATTTTCGCAAATTTTTCAGCAAACTATGCATCTTTAAAAAAAAGTCAGGAGATCAAATTTGTTCCAAAATTCAATAGGAATTTTAAAAATAATTTTTGTTTATCTTTTGCTGCTGTTCAGCAATGCACCAAATACCAATTAAATATCTAGAGACCCTGTATCTCTAAAAGAAAGTGTTTCCTGACATATGTTTATATTGAAAACTTATCTTCGACATAGAATATGCCATTAAAATTTGATGCATGAATTTTGGAAAACCCTGTATAACTAACCAACGATTTTGTATTGAAGTAGTTGTGGAAAATATGTAATTCGCCGTGCATCTTGGATTTTAATTTTTTCATAGTGAGCTCTATTTTACCAATTAAACCCTTTCATTTGATACCCATATTGAGATAATTGTGGAAAAAAAATGTAACCAGCCATTTTGTGGTGGCGGCCATCTTGGATTTTAATTTTTTTATATTGAGCTCTATAGGATCATATCATATGCCGATGATACAGCACTTGTTTTTTCTGGACATTCCTGGGAGGAAGTCAGAGAAATTGCGATATGTGGATTCAAAAAAGTTAAAAATTGGCTTGAAACATTCAAATTGTCACTTAATGAAACTAAAACCAATTATATCGCTTTTTCAATAACAAACACAAATAGACCCACATTTAACGAAATTAACTTCAGTGATGACATCACGAACTTTAAAATTAAAGGAGTCAAACAGGTGAAGTACTTAGGGGTTGTCTTGGATCAACATCTAAAGTGGACTGCGCATGTAGAATATCTTACCACTAAAATAAGGAAACTGATACATAAGTTTTATATTATAAGAGAATTCCTCAGTGCTAGATTGGTTGTACAGGTATACAAATTATTGGTGGAATCCTTAATAAGATATGGTCTCACTGTGTGGGGGGAACTTATAAAACTAACCTACAACCGTTACGTATAGTTCAAAATTATATCTTAAAAGTGTCATACAAAAGAGATAGACTTTACCCCACTCATTTGTTATATATTGAGAATGTTAATGATCTGGATGTGCTTTACATCCAGTCACTTTGCAAATTGATTCACCAGAACAAAGTCTGGCAAAATCACATAAGCCATGCTTATTCAACAAGACAAAATGTAAATAGTCATTTGACTTTACCCCCAAATCATAGAACCATAAATATGAGACATGCCACATACTTAGCCCCTAAAGTCTATAATCTTTTACCACAGTTTATAAAGAGAATAACAAGGAATGACATCTTTACAAAAAGAGCAGATTGTATATATTTAAAAATCGCGAAGCTTTTTGCAGACAAATTTGGTGAGTTTAACTGTTGTAATCTTCAGGGTTATTTTCTTCTTTTTCTGTGTCGTGAGATGTTTTCTGCAGAGTATTGCTCTGTATATTTGTTGATTTTTGTTTTTGTTTTTTAGTCATATAAGATTTGATTTATTATTTATTTTTTAGGTTATAAGTTTATTTTTACCTTTGGTTGATTTTTTAAAGTTTATTATTATTGTTAATGAAACAAAAGATACAAGACATTTACTATAAGGTTTATATGTTTTCATGGAAGCAAACAGATATTTCAATATCTAGGCTTCAATGTTAAAAAAAAGAAAATGTATTTTAAGTAAGGAACATTTTTTATAAATAAATAAAATCATTGTAACTTTTAAATTGTTAAATAAATAAATAAAATAAAATATTCTACGAATCAAGCCCTTTCATGTGATACCTGTATTGAGATAGTTGTAAAAAAAAATATGTAATTCGCCATTTTCTATTGGCGGCCATCTTGAATTTACAATCATAAAAAATGTATTCTATTGTATTGTCAACAAGATTAAGAATGTGTACCAAATTTTAGATTAATCGTCATTAGAAAGGGGGTAAAATTCCAATTATTAGATTTGATCCAAAATAAATAACAATATCAAATAATCAATAAACAGGTCAAGCTAAGTAAAACCGTTTAAAAATGGTAATAATAGTGTGTCCTTTTTTATGTATAGTATTTTATTTGACTTGTGTAATTGAATTGTATCATTTATTTACATTAATAAATAAATCTTAATCTAAATCTAACCATAATTATTAAATGCCAATAATTATTTTCAATAACTTTTAGGTAATGGTATAAGTAGTTATAGATAGATATATATTAGAAACTTAAAAGCCAATCTTGGATTTTAATTAATAAAAAAATGTGTTTGAACTTTTCCTGTGGTAAAGATAATAGTTTATTAGAAATATTACCTTGCTGCTGCAAGTAAATCAACTTTCTGTAAGCAAGCCAATGTATAGCGATCAAATTTGAGTTTGCCAGTCTTAACATAGGATTGAGCTTTCCGAAACTTTTCCAAACCATGGCCTGTATCAGGATCTAACTGACTTGATGCCGATTTCATCCAACTTAGTGCAGCCCTGTATTCAGTCCTTGCTTTCTCCATTTCAGTAACAGTAACTCTAGAGTTATAAATCATTGAATTACTTTAACTTGAATAAAAATTTACCTAATTACTGGATGTAGTCCAGATGGAAAAATAATTATTTTGACTTGTTTGTCATAAAAAGTAAAACAACATAAAAACAAAATACATAATAAAGTTAATTAAGCGATTTTAAAACCCCCTTTTTAATATCTTTAGAAATACTCTATATATTTTAAAAAAGGACAACAGGTCAAAAGTATAGTAAACAATTTTAATAGTCATTAAGTAAAACTAAGTCAGAATTTATAGCAGGAATAACAAAAATGATATACCTACTTATTTTACTCTACTATTGCAAGTAATTAATTATTAATTTTTTTAACCATTTGTCATTTTTAAGCCTATTAAAAATGCTTTACAAGATGGTTCTAAAAATTAAAAAAATTACCTTGTATCAGACACAGCTCTCCCTCTGAAAGTCTCTACTTCATGGTGAAGTCTTACTAAAGGAGGTCTGACTGTTAATCTTTGATGTCCAGTATAAGCCAGTGCTTTACCAGCAGTTGCCATAAGTTGTCCTGCATTGGCATTCTTCTCATTTTTACCACATTCTTTTAAATACCTAAAAAATATTCAACCATTAAAATGATTCCAGAAGCCTTAGATAATGTTGTACCTTCCCAAAGCATTTTCTTCTTGCGCCAAATAACATAATCTTTCTTGATAGAGATCTATAACTCTTTGCAGCTGGAGACAGCTATCATTAATAGATTTAAATAACTCTAGTTTAGCATCCAACTCAGCATCTGAAGAAATTATACATTCATCTTCTTTACCACCTAATTTTCGTAAAACACTTTTCTTTGTTACCCAGTATTGGTGCTGCATATTATTGGGTAACATTTAGCCCATATGTGTTGAATAACTCCAATAATTATGAATACACAATAAAAAAGTAATTTTGTGAATAAAAAAATCAGACACAAACTAGACGTCAAAATTCTGTCATTCGTCAAAATACATATGATTATCTGAGTGGCTTTCCAGTGACGCAAATTGAGCGCTCTCGAGTAGCTCAGGAGCATTTCGTTCTACTTTATGGCGTTCCAGTGACGGAAAGTGTATGCACCTGAGCTACTCTGTTTTTCTTTCCCCTTGCCCCTCAGGCACCAACACCTCTTTTGGTTTTTGTGCTTCAAACGTGTTTTTATGGTTAAAGATGGATTTTTAAAATTATTTCTTTAAAATGGAATTAGATATTAAAAAGAAATTATTATTATAAAGCCAAGAAAGGTTAAAAACAACGGAATTTTAAAATTTCTTAAAGTATCTCTCTTTCCTTGTCTAAGGATGCGTTCCAGTGACTAACTTTTTAGAGCAGTTCAAGAGCTTCAAGCCCTGGAGCGTGACGCACAAAAATTTTCGTCACTGGAAAGCTACCCTGAGTAGCTTTCCAGTGACGCATATTGAGCGCTCCCGCGTAGCTCAGGAGCATTTCGTTCTACTTTATGGCGTTCAATGGCGTTCCAGTGACGGAAAGTCTTATGCACCTGAACTACTCCGCAGAGTTCCTTTATTCGACTTTGCTATTCCGTTTTTCTTTCCCCTTGCCCCTCATGCATCAGCCACTCTTTTGGTTTTTGTGCTTCAAACGTGTTTTTTATGGTTAAGGATGGATTTTTTAAAATTATATGTTTAACATGGAATTAGATATTAAAAAGAGCTTATTATTAAAAACCCAAAAAAGGTTAAAAAAACGAAATTTTAACATTTCTTTAAGTTATCTCTCTTTCCTTATCTAGGATGCGTTCCAGTGACTAACTTTTTATAGCAGCTCAAGAGCTTTAAGCCCTGGAGCGTGAAGTACAAAAATTTTCGTCACTGGAAACCTATTGAAAATACACGTTCACCCAAGGAAGATAAACTTTTTAATAGGGAGCGCTTAATTTTTTATATTTGTCCGAAAATATAGGTTATGTTTGTAACGTCACCTTTTTGCCATAATATTTTTTTATCTGTCAAAATAAACCAATACTTGCATTACTAAAAACATAAAAAATATCTTACCTTTAATAACGATTTAAATGTAAATCCCCTGTAAAAATATCCAAAGGTCAGTGACCCCCGTTTACAGGTTTGAAAATTCTCTATAACTGCGGTACTAATAACTACTCAATTGAACTATAAACAGTAAAAACTAAACATATATAAAAGTCCAATGACTAAAAAGCAAAAAAATAACACCAAAACCTCGAAAAAACCTTCCAGTACGATTGTAAACAAAGAATTACGGGTTAAGATTACGTCACAAAATCTAGCGAGCATAGGCTTAAATGGGATCGAGCGCTTCTTTTTAAAAAGTTTATTTTCCATGACGTCCACCAACTACGAATTTGCTTGTTGCAGAGTTCCTTTATGAGAAGGGGTTTAGACATAAGCAAGACCGGGAATAGCCTTTGTCAGGGACGTGAGGGTGGGAGAATTACGATTTCGGTTCGTAGTTCTGCTTAAAGTTGGTAGATCAGCTGATGACAGAGTTGTGCCTTGTCGAAGCTTTGTTGGTAAAAAATGTGGAAATTTGCCATTTTCGTTTTGGTTGTATATTTTGCAAGGATTTCCAGTTGTGAATGTTTTTGGTTAGTTTATAGAGACTTCACATATTATTGGTTCGGACTCGTTTTATTTTAGAGATTTTGATAGTGTTTAGTCGTATAGTTTTCAGTCTTTAGTGTTTCTATAAACATATGATACAGATGAGTGTCCGCTAATTAATGGTACACAGAATACCCACAGATTTATTATGCGAAAGTACTTATTACTATTTAAACAAACATACCTATATCCAAAAGTTGATAATAAGGAAGATGATTAAAGGGAAATAAATATTTTTTATTTATTTCGATAATTTCTGATACGTTTTAAATATTTTAATAAAACTCGGTATCTACGAGTTTTTAGATATCAGCTATTTATATCTGAGCAGTTGTAATTATAGCTAATACGATGTTATTGAAGGCACTTTAGGGTGCACTGAACAACTAAAACGTGAATACCTTGAAAACCGT
Source organism: Listronotus bonariensis (assembly GCA_014170235.1). Classification (NCBI taxonomy): domain Eukaryota; kingdom Metazoa; phylum Arthropoda; class Insecta; order Coleoptera; family Curculionidae; genus Listronotus; species Listronotus bonariensis. Next base: position 18,407 of record JACEGR010003522.1, on the reverse strand, counting down.
TGTCAAGACCGATTCTTACTAAGTATACCTTTTTGTGCAGAAAGCATAGGAGAAGCTCAAGGAAAATAAACTTTTCAATAAGGAGCGCTCGATCCCATTTAAGCCTATGTTCGCTAAATTTAGTCATTGGACTTTTATATTATATGTTTAGTTTTTACTGTTTATAGTTAAATTGAGTAGTTATTAGTACTGCAGTTACAGAGAATTTTAAACAGTGTACCTATCGCCCTCTAGTCTACACATAAAAATTAATATCAGATCTGAAAAGCTAATGTTTAAAAACTACTAAATACCATGTTTTATTAAAATATTCAAAAAGGCAAGAAAAATATTAGAAACAAATTTAATTTTTATTTTTCTTTATGACACCCTCTGTATCTTCCTTATTATAAAGTTTTGGATATTAGGTATGTTTGGTTAAATCTTAATATTTTTTGCATAAGGAATCTGCGGTTTTTCTGTGAACCATTAATTAGCGGACACCCTGTTTACAAAGTTTTTAAAATGGTTTTTGACTTACGGAACCATGGAAATTGTTTTGCTCTGCCAGGTACCTCATCGTTCTGTTGTCGCTTTGATAATTTTTAATTAAAAATAATAAAATTACATTTATGGTTTTATTTTAAGTTATGTCTATTAATATATTCCAATAAAGTTTGTTCACAACATATAGTTCTTTTTTGTTTTCTCCTTAATTCTACGCCACTGATCTGCCTAAAATCAAATATGGCCGAAAATGGCCCGACTTGACGTCAGTAGTGTGTTTTCACCAATCCTGAGCCACCCAATTTTCGGAGGATTTGGAGGATTATTACGTAAATAAGGATGAGTCATAGTTATGAGTCACTTTGTTTACCATTAATGCAAATTAGGTATGATTCACGTTGTTTATCAGTTACTAAAAATAGAATGAGTAACCTTGTTTATCCTGTATGTAAATTAAGCATGAGTCATCTAATTGGCACCCTTAACCTTGGTTACCATTTATGCAAATGAGGATAAGTCATAGGCATGAGTCACTTTGTTCACCATGCAGTCATGAGTTACCTTGTTTACGGTTTATGCAAATGAGGATGAGTCACGTGATTGCTTAGGTTCTAAACGCTTACTCATCGTGTTGTTGTTCAGTATTAATAATAACCTTTGTGAATAAAGATAATAACCATGTATCAGTGCTACGATTGTAAGAAGAGTTTCACTCAAAAATGTAATCTGCGAAGACATGTGTGGGGATCTTGTCCGAAGAGAGCTCCATGTTTTACGAAGCATCAATGTACGGAGTGTAAGAAGAGTTTTACTACTAAATTTAATTTTCTAAGACATCAGAGAAAATCGTGCAAAGTGCTTAAAAAGAGGAAGGTGAGAGGAAGATTCCCAGCTTGTGCTCTCGCGGTGTCAGGAGTGCAACACGTGGTACAAGAAGAGCAAACTGGGGGCCCATTTACGCTCAAACCTTCACAAAGGTGCGGTTAATTGTGGTAAGGAGCGCGATGCGGAAGATTCCGAGATGTGTAATCAAGGGAGTAACCTTGACGACGATGGTGAACAGCCGGCGAAAAACGCAAGATGAACAAACCCGACTTACCCAAAATTGAGTTGGAGCGGTGTCAAGACTGTAACAGTTGGTACAAGAAGAGCAAACTGGGGGCCATTTACGTTCGAATCTTCACAAAGTGCGGTTATGGGAGACAACGAGGAGAACGTGAAAATGGTAACTTCGGCTTTCAAAAACCGAATCGTGTCGTTTATGTTGTTGCCCTCGAAGAAATACGTGGTCCTCGACGAATTCTTTGACGACGTTAGACAGAAATTTATCGAATTGATATCAAAACAGGTTGCCGAACACAATGCCGTCAAGATCAACGTGGAATTGTTCGGTCAGTACCTCTTACAAACAAAGGAAACGACGGAGACCAAGTCTTTCAACACAAAAATAGGATCATAACCTTAATTACGGACCTGAGTGAAGTATACGACGGTTTTTTGTCCGAAATCAAGGAAAAAGCCTCCTCTTCGCTGAAAACGGATCGGGCTGGGCCCTGGAAAAGATCTTACATCTCGAGGTCAACGTAAACAAGTACAACCCACTCAGAGCCTCTTCCTATATTCCCTTGCCGAAGGAAATAGTTCACAAAAAGGCGGTGGTTAACATGAAGAACTACGATCACTGCTATTTCGCGTGGAGTGTGGTGAGTGCTTTATATCCCACTGCATCCACAGAACATGCTTACAGAATAAGCTCGTACCCTAATTTTGCCGACGTGCTCAACTTGGAGGGACTGGAGTTTCCGTTAAAGTTGAAGGACATTCCCAAGTCCGAACGGTTAAACCGAATCTCCGTGAACGTCTACGGGTTGGAGAGTGTATACCAGGAAAACAAGCTCAAGTACGAAGTGGTGGGTCCCCTTTACTACACCGCGGAGAAACTCCCGCTCCACCTGAACTTGTTGATCCTCAGTAAGGGTACGAACAACCACTATTGTTGGATAAAGGACATGTCCAAGTTGATGTCGTCCCAAGTAAACAAAGAAGGTCATAAAAATACTTCTGCGACGGCTGTTTGGTTTATTTTACCACGGAGGAAAAGTTAAATCTTCACCAGTTGCACGATTGTGGTCACTTGTGTACGAAAATTCCGACAACCGATCTCAAAATAAACAAGTACGGCCAAACAGTCCCTGAAAATATTCTCCAGTTTGAAAATTTTCAGAAACAGATAAAGGTTCCCTTCGTTATTTACGCGGACTTCGAGTGTTTCTTGAAACCCCTGCAATATAAACAGCCGGATAATGAAAATGAATCGTATACCAGAAACACCTTCAAACACGAACCGTACGCCTTTGTTACCTAATAAAATGCTCCTACGATGATTCTTTAACACTTTTGGACTGGTATTTCGGAGAGGAGGCGGCCGGAGAGTTTTGTAAACGAATCGAAGGTCACGTTCGAAGAATTTACACCGATTATCTCAAGCCGGTGGTACCCATGCTACCTTTAAACGACCAGGAGTGGGTTGAATTTCGAAACAGTACCGAGTGTCACATTGGTGGCGCCAAATTTGAAGCCGGAGAGGAGAAGGTGAGGGACCACGATCATTTAACTGGAAATTTTCAAGGAGCCGCTCATTCCAATTGTAATTTTAAACTACAAATTGCCCAATTTTGTTCCGATATTTTTTCCACAATTTAACTGGCTACGACAGTCATTTATTCATTAAACAACTGTGCTGCGAAGAGGACAAAGTGGACGTCATTGCTCAAAACAAGGAAAAATACATCTCGTTCACAAAATCTATCCTGGTGGACAGGATAAAAGAAAAATCCGGCAAGGAGCAGGCGGTTTACGTGAAAATGAGGTTTCTAGACTTATTTCGTTTCGCGAGTTCTTCTCTGGAGAAATTAGGTGAAAGTTTGGAACTTGGTCAGTGTGTGGAAATGAAAAACGTTTCCCGGATCCCCAGCAGTTTGAGGAAATCAGGAAAAAGGTGTGTACCCGTATTCTTACGTGGATTCGATGGAGAAATTGTACGTGGAGCGTCTTCCGGATATCGATCAATTCTACGATAAACTTAAAGATGAACCACTTGTTCGGTCCGATTACGACAGAGCGGTTAATGTACAAACTAGATCCCGCGCAGTACTATACTTCTCCTGGTTTGAGTGGGGATGGTATGTTACGTCTGACCCGAGTGAAATTGGAGTTATTAACGGACATCGACATGTTACATTTTTTCAGAAACAACGTTCGTGGTGGTATTTGTCATTGTAGCGCTCGTAAAGCGGAAGCTAACAACTCCCACTTTGAGAACTACGATCCTTCAAAACCAACTTCTTTTGTCATGTATTTGGACGCTACCAACCTGTACGGACATGGTATGAGTCAGATTTTACCAACCAGTGACTTTAGTTGGCTAACTAGGGAAGAACTGGATAAACTAAACATTTTGACTGTACCTGACGATTCCGAATATGGTTACGTTCTGGAAGTAAACATCAAGTATCCTCAGAGTTTGCAGGAAAAACACAACGAATTACCCTTCTTGTCCGACAACATTTGTCCACCCAAATCCAAACAAAAAAGCTAATATGTAATTTAAAGGACAAGAAAAAGTACGTTATCTACTACCGCAACCTTAAACAAGCGATTCGGAATGGTTTGCAATTAGTTGGTATTCACCTTAACACCGAAATGAGAAACAAGGCCAAAAACAAGTTGGAGAAAGATACCTACAAACTCTGTAACAACGCCCAATCTATGGAAAATCGTTGGAAAATGTCGATAAAAGAGTCGACGTTAGATTACTAACGCACTGGAGAAATATTGGAAAGAAGGAAGGTGCGGAGGCGTTAATCGCTAAACCAAATTTTAAAACTTTTTCGGTGTTCACGGAAACCTTCGTCGCCCTTCAATTGAAAAAGTTGAAGGTAGTGTACAACAAACCCGTGTATATTGGATTTACGGTATTGGAACTATCAAAGTTGATAATTTACGATTTTTACTATGACTACATTAAAAACAAATACGGCGATAAGGCAGTATTGCTGTACACCGATACGGATACTTTAATATTACAAGTGGAGACGGAAATTTTTTACAACGACATTCAAGAAAATTTGGACAAGTTTGACACTTCAAATTACAATGAAAACAATCCGCACGGAATAACAAAAAATAAATTGGTTCTAGGACGTATGAAAGACGAATTTGCAGGTCAGCCTATAATTAGTTTTTACGGAACAGGTGCCAAAGCGTACTGTGTGAATTTGGAAAACAAGTCGGAGAAGAAAGCGAAAGGAGTGAAAAAGTACGTTATTAAAAATTCCATTACCGAGCAAGATTACAAAGACGTGGTCGAGAACGAGAAGATCAAATTTGAATTGATAAAAGATGAACTTCTTTCGCTCAATATTGCACGAGATGTGTTGGAAAACAAGGTTGTGTTGTCTCCCAAAGACGACAAACGTTACGTAATACCCGGATCCTTCAGAACTTTAGCTTGGGGACACGTTGATGCTAAGGAGGAAGAAGAGTAGTTATTGTAATGTTTAATGTTATAAATAAACTAAAAATGTTACTTTTGTGTTTTATTACACCATTAATATCCTTCAGTCACAATTTTTGTAATTATACAACAATTTCACGTTTTCATTGCACAGTGACATGTTTCTACACTCTTGTGAAAAAAACACTCTGGTATTTTCTTGAATCTACTCAATTTCGGTTCTTGTTCAAGAGGAATGTTTTGTATGTATTGTTCGTCGAAGAATTTCTTCAAGAAAATTGCTTTTTCTGTTCCTTTTACGAAAATTTGAGGGTTCTTGTGTATCTCGTAGATCCTTTTTAGAATAACGTCAATGTCGTTCAAATCCACACAACCAATTTCCCAGGATAAACCATGATAGTTTTCGGACCAAGTAACTACCTTTTGATCTTCAGCGGATAAAAGTACTTTGTTGAATGGAGATTTAAAAAGAAAATTTGAAAGGCGGTAGCCATCGTAAATTGCCAGTTCTTTTGGAACGTACCCGAAGGTACAATTAAATCCTTGAATATCGATAAAAAGAGCTGATTTGTTCTCGGACATGGTTCTTTACATACTGGCTGTGTGGAGTAAAATATTGAACTATTGTAGGTATCCCCACTTAGTTACACCTTGACTTTCATTAGTCCTTGTTTACGCTTTTTGCAAATAGCGATGAGTCATCTTGTTTACCATTTATGCAAATGGCGATGAGTCATCTTTTAGACGTGATTAGTCACTTAACCTTGAGAGTGGTATAAATTTGATGACGTTAGGAGAGAACGACTCAGTTTAAGTGAAGACTTAAGTTAGTTAACAACTGCAAAACTGTTGTGAATATTAAGAGTTTAAGTGGGTGTTTAAAATGTTTCAAGCTACAAATATATTCAACAACCAGCAAACTCGGAGGAGTGACGAGTTTAGTACGAAGCGAGAAGGTGCTCTGATAAATGAGACCGTTTATTACCTGAACAAGTCTCAGTCAAAGTAGGTTAGTATCGGGTTCTCCCTGGAGATGAAATATAAGCCGGTAATTAAACTGGGTAGTGTGAAGTATAACCAAAGAATAATATTTAACGAAGATCAGTGTATTTCCTTCCTCGGTAATCAGGGAATTATGCTAAATTTTTATTTACTCCAACAACCAAGGCTGGCAACCCATGCAGGGTAATGGCTACGAGATTCATTTCGTCTTCATGAACGATATGAGGATAATCAAGGTAACTCAACTTAATGAGTTAATCAACATGGTAAATCTGATAAAGTATCGGTTTGAACTACTGTGGGCTCAAGAATTTGGAAAGTACTATAATGTTCTTCTAAGGGGAATAGCTGCTAAACAAGGGGAAGATGTACGAGATTATATCACCAGCATCAAATAAAAACAGTTTAAATGTTTGTTGCGTTTTGGACTGTGTCGTTGAAGACGTGAAGGAGTACGTGTGTAAAGATATTGTAAATAGTTGTCTAGCAAAAGAAACAGTTCATTTCTCCCACTCTTTTTGGAACTGTTTAGGGTTGTTTTACTAACAGTGTAGATCAGTAATTGACAAGATGTTGTCAGGGTGGCTTTCCAGTGACGAAAATTTTTGTGCTTCACGCTCCAGGGCTTGAAGCTCTTGAACTGCTCTAAAAAGTTAGTCACTGGAACGCATCTTTAGACAAGGAAAGATAGATACTTTAAGAAATTTTAAAATTTCGTTGTTTTTAACCTTTCTTGGCTTGATAATAATCTCTTTTTATTATCTAATTCCATTTTAAATAAATAATTTTAAAAATCCATCCTTAACCATAAAAAAACACGTTTGAAGCACAAAAACCAAAAGAGGGGTTGGTGCTTGAGAGGCAAGGGGAAAGAAAAACGGAGTAGCTCAGGTGCATAACACTTTCAGTCACTGGAACGCCATAAAGTAGAACGAAATGCTCCTGAGCTACTCGGGAGCGCTCTATTTGCGTCACTGGAAAGCCACTATTTTATAAAAACAAACTACGAAAATTATAATGCGCTGGTTATTTAATTTAACTAAGTGACTAATATTAACAAACTTATGTGACAATAAATTTAGAATACTTCCGGAACCTTTACAAAGAAAAAATAAAAATGTATTGTTCTTGTTTGAGTTCTATTTAAAAAACTAACACTGGAAACCTTAGCCGTAGCGTCCGGTAACGCGTTTTTCCGCGCTGATTGGCGGGCGGCACTCTTTGTTACCCGGTGAAGTCCCGCGAACTTGCTCCTCGCGAAGTCGTCATTCTTAGAAGGCAGCGGCGCGGTTGCTAAATGTTTATTTATTATTTAGTTGAGAACACAATGGCGTAGACTCGACATACCGCCGGCCTTGAAAGATTGTGCTTTCAACACAAATTAAATATGTTTATTAAATGTCATTGTCTTCCATAGGGATGACACACAATTTTGTAATAGCACGCTTATACAGCCCGTCACTTGTTTTTAACAGAACTACGCGCACCAGTCCATCGTCACCCGTAAACACTTGTACTATACGTCCCATTTTCCAAGCATTTGGAGGAACATTATCTTCTTTAACACTACAAGGGTGCCGATCGAAAAAAGTTGATTAATATCGGATCGCCATTTGGACCGTTGTTGCAACGAATTTAAATAATCGCGCGACCACTTAGCCCAAAACTGTTGTACTAAAAGTTTCATGTGTCTATATCGGGAAACTAGTGTATGTCTGTTATTAGGCACTGGAACCTCTGGCAACGACAATAATGGACGGCCTATCAGAAAATGTCCTGGTGTTAAAACTTGTAGATCATCTGGATCTTCCGTAAGTGGTACTAAAGGCCGTGAGTTGACAATAGACTCTACTTGAGTAAGAATAGAATAAAATTCTTCGTATGTTAAATTTACATTTGAGAGGACACGTTTAAGATGAAATTTTGTGAGTCTTACAGCTGACTCCCATAAACCTCCGAAGTGAGGCGCTCGAGGCGGTATAAAATGCCAGCTTATTTTATTGTCAACTAAAAATTGCTTTACCTTAGGATCATTTATCTGATTTGAAATTTCAGACAACTGCTTATTTGCCGAAACAAAATTAGTACCGTTGTCCGAATATATGTCGGAACACAATCCGCGTCTAGCAATAAAACGTTTAAAAACGTTTAAAAACCCTCAGCAGAAAGATCACTTACTAACTCCAAGTGCAATGCCTTAGTAGTAAAACAAATGAACACACAAATGTAAGCTTTAATAAGTGTTTTATTGCGAAGTTTGCTATTTTTAATTAAAAATGGACCAGCGTAATCAAGACCACATATTTGAAATGGTGGAGAAGGAGTAACGCGTGACCTTGGTAACTCACCCATTTTTTGAAATATATTTTGCGGATTGGCTCGGAAGCAGGTAACACAATTGCGTAAAATATTACGTGTAATTTGTCGCCCTCTTAATGGCCAATATTTTGTACGCACAATTGATAATACAGCTTGTGGACCTCCATGTAAATTTTTTAAATGTTCGTGTCTAATAATTAATGTTGTTAAATGATGTTTTGCCGGAATGATAACTGGGTGTTTATTTTCAAAATTTAAATCTGAAAATTTTAACCTACCACCGACTCGTATAATATCATATTCGTCTAAATAAGGATTAAGAGGTAATAATTTACTCTTCTTAGACACAGAACCAGTTTTTCTTAGGGATTGCAAATCGCCAGCAAAACACTGTTGTTGAACGATTTTAATTATTATTTTTGAGGCCCTATCGACTTCATCTATAGTAAGAGGACCTGAAATTCTTAATTCGGGTTTGTTTAAAGCATTATTTTTAAAGCGGTTTATGTATGCAATAACTCTAAATAATTTTGTAAGACTAGAAAATTTCGAAATTATGTAATTATCAGTCGTCTTACAAGAAAGTGTGACTGTATTTGTTTTGACTTCAGGCAAGTCCGAGGTATTATTAGTAAATTTTGAATTTGGCCAAAAATCTATAGCCAACGAAAGCCACTCAGGCCCATTAAACCATATGGATAAATTTTGCATATCATCAGGATTTAAACCACGAGATATAAGATCCGCAGGATTGCATTCAGTAGGAACATGTTTCCATACTGCATTAGAAAAATTTTGTATTTTAGCAACTCGGTTTGCTACAAAAAGTTTAAGTTTACTTGGATATGTTGCAATCCATGCCAAAACAATAGTGGAGTCACACCAAAAATAAACTTGATTAATATTTAGGTTGTTAAGAGAATCAATGACTGCTTGAGCGAGTTTACTAGCAAGTAATGCTGCGCATAATTCCAATCTGGGCAAAGTTACAACTTTCAATGGTGCTACTCGTGACTTCGCACAAACTAATCGAACTAAAACATTGCCATCTTGATCAACTGATCTTAAATAAATACAAGTTCCATAACCAGATTGAGAGGCATCAGAAAAACAATGTAATTGAATATTTTTTGGTGTATTTACTAAGAAATGGCGAGGAATTTTAATTTTATTTAAACAGCTCAAAGTATTGTGAAATTGTATCCACTTTAACCCTAAATCTTCGGGTATTGGATCATCCCATCCAATCTTTAATTGCCATAAGGACTGTAACATAAATTTAGCTTTTATTATGACAGGGCCGATTAAACCAAGTGGATCAAAAATTTGACTAATGACCGAAAGAATCTTTCGTTTTGTAATATTACAATATTTATTTTTATTAGCATTTACAGTATATTGAAAGTTGTCTTCATTCGGGTTCCAAAGAACGCCTAAAGTTTTAGAATCTTGTATATCTTTAACAATATATTGTGAATTAGTTGACTGATTATTATTTTGTAAATATTCTAAGACACGTTTATCATTTGAAGTCCACTGACGCAAATTAAAGGTTGCTGACGCTAAAATATTATTAACATTTTTAATAAGTGCTAAAGCAGATTCTAATGTATCACTCCCGTCTAGCCAATCATCCATGTAAAAATTGTTTTGAATAGATTGTGATTCAGTGGCAAAATTTGACTCATTATCTAGAGCTAACTGTTTAAGACATCTAGTAGCTAAAAATGATGCAGGAGCAGTACCATAAGTTACTGTAGTCAATTTATAATGAACGAGAGGTTGACATGGGTCTGAACGCCAAACTATACGTTGATAATTGCAATCAGTTTCATCTACCTGTACACAGCGATACATTTTCGCGATATCCGCTGTAAAAACTACATTATGACTTCTAAATCGAAGCAAAATTGAAAATATCGAACTTTGAATACAAGGCCCCACCTTTAATACGTCATTTAACGACAAATTTGAAGTAGTTTTCGCGCTCGCATCAAAAACGACGCGTAGTTTGGTTGTTAAAGAATTTTCTTTCAAAACACAATGATGTGGTAAATAATAATTTTGAATATCCTTTGCTTCATTATCTACATTAATAGGCACCATGTGGCCTAAATTTGCATATTCTGTCATAAAATCGCAATATTTTTCCTTTAAATCAGGATTTTTATTAAATTTGTTTTCAAGAGATTGAAAACGTTTTATAGCCATTTCCTGAGAATGACCCAAATTTGTATAGGTGTCTTTAAACGGCAATTTAACTACAAATTTACCTGTGTCATCTCTTTTAAATGTATCCTGAAAAAATTGTTCACATTCTTGTTCCTCTTTAGAATATATTTGTTGTTTTATAGGACATTCTTCAATAGTCCAAAAAGATTCTAACTGTTTTTCTAAATCGGAATTGTTTAAAAAATAACAATGCGTATTATTTTGATCTTGTTGGATCAATGATCCGGAAATCACCCAACCTAATTTAGTATTTTGAATAATAGGCATATTTTTACCAAGTTTAATTTGATCTCTTAGAAGTAAATTGTAAAATATATTTGCCCCAAGTAAAATATCGATTTGAGCAGATTGATTAAAATTAGGATCTGCCAATTTTAAATTTTCGGGAATTTTTAAATTAGAACAATCAAATGTATTTTGCGGAATACTATCCGTAATTTTATCGATAACCAAAAACTGTAAAGTAAACTCATTTGTAAAAACTCGAGATTTTATCTTTGTTTTAACACATTGACAAATATTACTTACAGCCGAGTTTATACCTACTACAGATAAATTTATTTTATTTGTTGAAAGACCTAATTTTTCTTGCAAGTCTGCAGTAATAAAATTACTTTGAGACCCGGAGTCTAATAAAGCACGACAAACAACGGGCTCATTGTTTTTATTAAAAATATTTACCAAAGCGGTCGATAAAATTGTTAAAGAATTATTATGACTGTAAGTATTTACAGTGTTGTCAGATGTTTTATTTTGTTGAATATGAGTGTTTGGTTTATTTGAATTTGTTGTGTTATTTTTATTTTGAATTTCTGGATTTTGAGAATTATCAGAATTTCTAGGATTTGTTAATGAGTTTTGTGAAGGTTTATTTTCTTGACCTTGATATGACTGAGTAGACTGTGAAGTGAAATGCAATAAAGAATTATGTTTTTTATTACATTTTTGACAAGCCCTACTTTCGCATTCTATCGGACCATGTCCAAGGCGAAGGCAGTTGGTACAAGCCTTTAGTTTTTTAATTTCATTAAACCTTTGAGAAACTGATAATTTCAAAAATGTTTTACAAAAATAAATTAAATGTTCTCCCTTGCAAAAAATGCATGTAATTTTATTTCGTACAACATGTACCTGTGATTTAGGCACTTTATTTTGTATTGATTCTAATAACTGACAACGATCTGTCAAAAATTTTATAAACAAATCAATTGTAGGAGATATTTTATCTCTACTTAAAATTTCCCATTCTTTTTTACTTAAATTGTCAAGTTTTGAACAAAGTAAGTAAATTAAAATTGTGTCCCATGACTGCACGGGTTCATTTAAGTTTTTAAGGGCTCTAAAATTCTTTAAAAAAGTATCTAAAAAACTACGTAAAGATGCGTGAGAATCTTTAATTATAACAGGCAAATCAAAAATTTGTTTAAGATGACCTTTAATTAGATATTTTTTATTTTCATATCTTTGTTTAAGCAAATCCCAAGCTATATTATAATTAGCGTCATTAATGGTTAATGAATCAATTATGTTAGCTGCTTCACCTTTTAAAGCGGCCTGTAAATAATAAAATTTCTCAACATTTGATAAATTTGTATTGTTGTTTACCAAAGAATTAAAAGTATCATAAAATGTTGTCCATTTGTCATACGAACCATCAAACTCGGGCAATGCAATTGGAGGCAACTGTAGGGATGATTTAAAGTTATTTGTATTAGTAAAGGTTTGATTTTGTGCATTTAACTGACTTTGATTTTTGTAGGATTTATCTAAAATTTGTCTGGCTTGAGCCACCAATGAATAATATGTGTCCTCAAAATCATACCTTTCCTCATTTGTTGCAGAACTTGGATCTAAAATTTCTAATTCTGTTTGTACTTTATTAAATTCATCAAAAACACTTTCAATTTTTTGTAAACGTGCAACTATTTCCATGACTTTATCATGATTAGCAGTATTAGAAAGAAAAGTATGAAATCGGGTCAATTGACCTTTTAAAATTCCCCTACGGGAAACCAATCGTGATTTTTCTTCACTCATGGTGATTGATTAAATAAATTTAAATACAAATATGTAAATTTTGTATAAAATTAAAAATTATTTAGTTACGTAAACTAAATTTGAAAGCACAAGGCAAAAATATGTATTAAAAATATTTGTAAGTACGGCACTGTACTATAGTCAAGTAACAATTAACCTGACAACCACCTTAACCGACTCACCTCTTAGGTATAGAAGTCTGTAAGGCTATAATTTGTAAGCTTATGCAAAATTTTTGGAAGCAATAACTGCAAAGTAAAGAATTTACTCAAATAAAGTTAAATGGAACAAACTCACAGATTTTTGAGTTCTTCTTAATCAGCTGTGACACCTTCCTGGCAATACAATTTCCAACTGGTACCACACATATATAGAAGACTAATCTTCTTTGAAAGCCACTGATCGGCAAAGTTTATGGAATTAAAGCACTGTAGCGATTTAATTTTTGTAAGCACTAGGCAAAGTTAATTTTTGGAAAAATTCCCATGTAATAGCACTAATTTGTAGCTATTTTGAAAGCCATTTACCGGCAATATTTTTTCCGAAAAGTTCCGTAATAATAGCACTATTTTTAGGCTATTTTGTGGGCCATTTACGGCAAAAATGTCACAAATATGTTACAATAACAGTCACTATTTTTCACTACTTGCACTTTAGTTTGACAGCATACGAAGGACATAAATTTAACAGTTTGTTGAATTTTCCACAGATCTTGCAGGAAAATTTGATCGAATTGAATATCCGGCTCGAAGGACCAAAAATGTGGGATTCGTAGGGTTTTCGTGATTTTAAAAACAAACTACGAAAATTATAATGCGCTGGTTATTTAATTTAACTAAGTGACTAATATTAACAAACTTATGTGACAATAAATTTAGAATACTTCCGGAACCTTTACAAAGAAAAAATAAAAATGTATTGTTCTTGTTTGAGTTCTATTTAAAAACTAACACTGGAAATCTTGGCCGTAGCGCCCGGTAACGCGTTTTTCCGCGCTGATTGGCGGGCGGCACTCTTTGTTACCCGGTGAAGTCCCGCGAACTTGCTCCTCGCGATGTCGTCATTCTTAGAAGGCAGCGGAGGAAAAAGAGTTTTAACCTTTAAAGAATGGACGAATATTGTGCAAAAGTAAGAAAAAGCCGCTCAGGCTTGTTACATAAACTTGCACACTTCCGATCTTAAAACCTTCCTCTACACCATGAAAGAAATGGAGTTGGAGGATTTTCTGAAGGAAGTTAAGCAGTTCGTGCCAGCTAATATTCTTCGAGAAGTATTCAAAGAAGACAAAAGATGTAGTAATGTATAAGTATCTGTATATAATATTAAATAAAACACATTTTGTATATTTTGAGTCTTTTATTTATTCATTAAAAAATTACGTAAATAATATACATTGGTATAGTTTGTCCAACGTACCATTATTCGGGTGGCAATACAAAGTTTTTTAAAGAAACGTCAATCGGTAAATTTTATTTTTCAGATTTAAGTTGTCTGCCCTGAAGTTCAGGACCGTACTAAAGGAATTTTTGAAAATTTTAATATCTTCAATAAATGCTTAGATTTGAGTGATTAAATTTAGCTGTATTTTTTTCTTGTTGTGCATATATTTATATAAACTTGTTTAATTATACTATTTTATTAACAAACATTTCCGTCAAACCACAGAACAAAAAGTTCTGTTTCTGCTACATTAAAAAACAGACAGGTTGAAGTTAAAGCATCTAAATCAGTTCTCATATTTTAATAATAATAATTACATCAGAATAAGGCTAAAAAGTATAGATTAATAGTTATTTAGGTTTTTTTTTACTTATCGAGCATATTATCGATTTTATTTAAATTTTGTGTAGGGTTTTTTTATGGCGCTGATCACAAAATATATTACAGTTTTTAATATATTCTAATATCTTACTTTAAAGTAATGGAAGATTTTTCTATATTCCCTATTTTTATTCAATTTCACAATTTTTTTTTTTTTTTAATAAGTGTGGATATATTTACATTTAATTTTTCTGACATAACTTCTTCATTTGGCTCCTAAATTTAATTATAAAATAAATAAAACAAAGCAGTTATAATCATGCATTTATTTAGAGTATCATTACACAATAAGAGGCTTATATGCTATAAAATAAATTTATCAAAATCGCCTTGTTGAAGGTTATACAGATTTAGCTAAATGAAATAACACATAGGCAATATGAGGAAGAGACAGTCTAACGTAAATACCGACATGTAAACATTTCGGATTGGATGACTAATCGTACATCCATACTTTTAACTATTGCTTATACAGTATACCTACGTTTTATGCCTTAGATGTCACCATGCATATACACGTGAAAATTTAGGTTTAGAAATAACAGTGGTGCATTTTTGTTATTTTTTAAAATAAAATCAAACGAGTAAAATACATACACCGTAAACTTTTTAAATATGAAAAGCCAATATTTAAAGGGCACGGGCTTTTTTAACACGCTTTTATTAACTTGGGTTGTAACTATCCATCTATCTATCTATCTATCTATGTAACGGAATCTTTGAGCCTAATTTTAACCAACTTCCAGCTATTCGATTTCTTTGAAACTTTGCACACGTGTCAAGGACCGATGAAGATGCAATAATTTAAAAACAGTATCCCGTTATCTTTTTTGAATCGCCAGGAAAAAAATTCCATTATATTATAAAAACAACACCTAGGATGCCATCTGTTGGCAACATTTCAAACTTTGCTATTGCTAATGAAGAAGAAATTTTTAGTTTTTACACAATTTGGTTAGTTGCACCATGAGTGTTTAATTTTATGAAAAATAAAAATATAGGGTTAGTTGCACCATTAGTTCAAGGATTAAATAATAAAAATTACATTATGTGTAATGTATACATAATACATAATGTGCAATTAATAAAAATTAACATTCTTTTTTGGATCGCCAGGAAAAAAATTTTCCTTTATATTATAAAAATATAAAAACAACACCTAGGTTGCCACCTGTTGGCAAAATTTCAAACTTTGCTACTTAATGAAGAAGAAATTTTTAGTGAGTTGCAATCTGTTGGAAAAATTTTAAAATGTGCCACTCTTGTTCATTAAAAAATTTTTTCGCCATTTTGTCAAGAGTAGCAGAAACTAAAAAATGAAAAATAATTAATAGTTTAAAAAACTAAAAAACACGCTTTTATATGCAACCGAACTAAAAATTAGAAAATAATTTTTCATTACAAAGAGTTTGTCACTTCAGAATAAAAGCGTGGGGTGCATTTTACTATTTTTTCATAACTTTTCCCTCATAGATATTTGCAAATAGAATAATTATAACATTTAATATATTAAGCACCCCACGCTTTTATTCTGAAGTGACAAACTCTTTGTAATGAAAAATTATTTTCTAATTTTTAGTTCGGTTGCATATAAAAGCGTGTTTTTTTAGTTTTTTAAACTATTAATTATTATTATTATATTAAATGTGTTTCCTTAGTAGTCGGAGATACTTAGTTTATTAATAGGGGACTTAAAGATATAAAAGTTTGCTGAATAACAAAAAAACTTATGCATCTGCACGCGCCTGCTACCAGGGAATCTAGACTTAGGATGGAGAAGCAGAGAAGTTGGGAGGTCTGGTGTCCTCGCAGCTAGACTATAACTTCATGCTTATGAGTCCTGGTTAGTGTTTTGTTGGGATTAACTAGTGAGATTGGTTCAAGTTCTTCAATCATTGTACCATTTATCAATTTTTGGACCAGTATTAAATAGACCTAGCAGTACTGTTAGTAAGAAGGGACCAAGTTGTATAGTAGGTTAAAACTAAAGAAAAAAAATATATACTAGGTTATGTTTATACATATATGCCTTCAAGGCATCACTGTTTGGAGATGAGATTTAAATTCCCAAACTGGAGGTACAGTAAATACTGAGATCCATTCCCTAAAAACAGATGTAAAAATATATGTATATTTTGGGTTTTAATAACACTAAAAACAAGTCCCAATACTTACCCCAAATAAAACAAATTATGAACTAAAAAAATGTCAATAAACAGTCCAAACTAAAAAAGTATAAACACAACACAAAATCTTATAGTCCTCAAACCCACTAACACTTTAAAAACACAAAAAAACACCTTTTAGCACCTCTAAAAATCACAAAACACGAAAGAAAATTCAAAGTCCATTACTGGATGAGAACTATCAATCAGTGACTTTGGTTTTGTTAAGAAAAGTCAGTTCTGTCAATTTTTGGTAATTTCAGGTTAGCCACCCGAAAAATGATACGTTGGACAAACTATAAATTTAATTTCTATTTAGGGATTCCAAGAATGTGATTAGTGATTTTATTTCAGGGTTCAATCATCTTTTATTTATTCAGTTTAGTTTCTAAGTTGCCTTTGAGCTGGTTAAATCCAACAATTATCTAGTAAAGATATTTTAGAAGTTTTTTTTAATTTTCCAAGTGTGTGCAGTTGTTGTTTTTTAACAAGCTATATTTTTACACTACATCAAATTCTGAAATGGCATCCGCATCAGGTGGCTAAAGTCGGACCAAGACAAAATATTTCTTGTGGGCCTATCGATTCACCAGATCACTGGTTGTAAACTACCCTCAAAACGTCAAGAGTTTTGTGTGTTTATTTTATAATTTACGTACTGTGAAATTAACTATGAAGAATCAGCGAAACTTGCCATACGAGAAGTCAATTTTGGGGGAGAAAGCTCGGAGTCCCGACTGAACATGAACAAGATGCAGTTACTAAAGCTGGAAAAGGAAACTTCACGCCGAGTGTAAAAATATAGTTATAAAAACAATAACTTTTACACTTGGAAAATTAAAAAAAAAACTTAAAATATCTTTACTAGATAATTGTTGGATTTAACCAGCTCAAAGGCAACTTAGAAACTAAACTGAATAAATAAAGATGATTGAACCCTGAATAAAATCCGCTAATCACATTCTTGGAATCCCTAAATAGAAATTAAATTTATAGTTTACGTCCAACGTATCATTTTTCGGGTGGCTAACCTGAAATTACCAAAAATTGACAGAACTGACTTTTCTTAACAAAACCAAAGTCACTGATTGATAGTTCTCATCCAGTAATGGACTTTGAATTTTCTTTCGTGTTTTGTGATTTTTAGAGGTGCTAAAAGGTGTTTTTTGTGTTTTTAAAGTGTTAGTGGGTTTGAGGACTATAAGATTTTGTGTTGTGTTTATACTTTTTTTTAGTTTGGACTGTTTATTGACATTTTTTTAGTTCATAATTTGTTTTATTTGGGGTAAGTATTGGGACTTGTTTTTAGTGTTATTAAAACCCAAAATATACATATATTTTTACATCTGTTTTTAGGGAATGGATCTCAGTATTTACTGTACCTCCAGTTTGGGAATTTAAATCTCATCTCCAAACAGTGATGCCTTGAAGGCATATATGTATAAACATAACCTAGTATATATTTTTTTTCTTTAGTTTTAACCTACTATACAACTTGGTCCCTTCTTACTAACAGTACTGCTAGGTCTATTTAATACTGGTCCAAAAATTGATAAATGGTACAATGATTGAAGAACTTGAACCAATCTCACTAGTTAATCCCAACAAAACACTAACCAGGACTCATAAGCATGAAGTTATAGTCTAGCTGCGAGGACACCAGACCTCCCAACTTCTCTGCTTCTCCATCCTAAGTCTAGATTCCCTGGTAGCAGGCGCGTGCAGATGCATAAGTTTTTTGTTATTCAGCAAACTTTTATATCTTTAAGTCCCCTATTAATAAACTAAGTATCTCCGACTACTAAGGAAACACATTTAATATAATAATA